>JAFMTC010000129.1:1193884-1332400 GCA_018845635.1 Nicrophorus orbicollis
CTTATTCATGGTTTG
This sequence comes from Nicrophorus orbicollis, assembly GCA_018845635.1. Classification (NCBI taxonomy): domain Eukaryota; kingdom Metazoa; phylum Arthropoda; class Insecta; order Coleoptera; family Silphidae; genus Nicrophorus; species Nicrophorus orbicollis. The sequence goes on from JAFMTC010000129.1 coordinate 1,193,900, forward strand.
AGAAAGGGCCGCAACGATGAATGATTAAAATTCAATTCCCGGCTACGAATCCCATGCGATAATATGGATACGGATTGAACATAAATTCAGACGCGGGTATTTTGGCTTCTTGAAGTGTCATAAATCTTAACGCGTTTGCATTAACGCTTTATTTCTTCTCCTCGACTTCTGCGAATGCGATAAAAGCCGATCTATAAATATAGAGAGATTCATTAGTTTGCGAGTATAAAATATTAATGGCCACAGAGAAACAATACATTTCAGAGTGTGGATACAGCAGCTTCAAAAATTGATGATAGCTTGGTTATTTTTCAATTTTTCTTATAGGTGTAATATTGGTATGTAAGTTAATAGAATGTTAAGACATAAATATATATAATATAGTATATGTCATGTTATGTTTGTTTTGACAGTAGTTCTGTCAATTTTTTGAATTTTTCGTTTTGACATTTAACTGATGTCACTTCTTGCTTATATTGGATGTAATTTTGTTTAGGTTAGGTTTGTTCTTAGTTTACGATCAATTTTAATATGAATTTTAAAGAACATACTTCACAATTACATTTATATATAACTTGTAAAGTTCTTGTCAGTCTTCTTTTAGTTAAAATCATAAAGTTCTCAAGAAGAGAATAAAACAAAATGGAAATTATATAATAGTTTAACGATAATTTTTTGTAGTTCTTGAGTTTCATTTAACACTAGAAAACTATTATTAGAAACGTATCATTTACAATTTTAACTGACTATAAATTTTCACAGTAAATTTTTCATGAAGTTATAATAGTCAATGTACTGAATTTTTCAGACCATAAAATGCACCTTTTTACATTGAGACATCAACTTATCATTACGTAAATCACTTTAAATTGCACATATTTTTTTGAAATGTCTTTTTAATGGAACTTAACTTTTGTGGAATATTCTATGAAATATTGTTCTCCCAGATGAATTTTATAATGATTATTTTATATTATTTCTTCATTTATCAAATCGTGTTAAAGCGAAACCTTTTATAGAATTGTAAGTATTGTATGATGATTTTATTCATTGTAAAATAGAACTGCATTTTATTATCTTCATTCTTGTTAAGAGATTGCAGTGTTATATAATGATTTTCATGAATCGTATTAAAGTGAAATCTTGTAGAGGGATTGCATTGTTATTTGATGATTTTATGTGATCCTCGAAACTTGATTAAATGGAACTATATTGTGGTAATTAGTTTCATTCTTGGTGTAGGATTGCAGCGTTTTATGGTATGATTACAGTGTTCTTTGGAGATTTTATCCAATTCTCGAAACATGTTAGAGCTGTATTACAAGAATTACTTACACTCGTTTTGTGGGATTACAGAGTTACATGATTATTTTCTAGAATTGTGTTGCAATGAAGATAACTGTATATATTCGAATTGGTGACTGATTGGTTGGTTAATGGCAATATAAAATCATAAGGATACTTGATTTTTCTATCATTTTCAATTACACTGATTAATCAAGTTCTCGCTAGAAATCAGAAGGGTCTTTACATAATTCAAGGAAGACATATATTATTTCCTTGTACAATACTGCTAACGTAAAAAAGGATAATGGAATGGCACTTTGGAGACCAGCAAACAAAACCATTGAAGCTTGGCAGCTACTCCATCAGGAAGTCTTTCTCAAAGAGGACACGACTGGAATTATGGAGGCGGTACGACATTAAGAAAGAGGGTGGAACGGCACAAAAAGAGTATCCGAAGTTGACGAGAATTAGCGATCTGAGGGGAGCAACGTTTTCTATGAAGAAGTATAACGGATATATTTAATTGTCGCCATGATTAAAGTTGATGGACAATGATGAGATGCGATGTTTTACGTCGAGAGCGCACAAAATTACGTTGCGAAATGGTTCAACAGTCTTGCATTCACTGCATGCTGCATGACCAAAACTCACTCTCATATCGGTTTATGCACTCCAAAATGCAGACTGCACGCGCACAATAAGCCCTTTCACGTTAAATCCTGATAACCAGGCGCATCCACCATTTCCGTTTATTTAAATCCTGCATTTCGCATAGTTATTACATAGTATATTACTTTAGTAAAATAATTAATTTATCTAAAAATAAGTACAAATATAATTGGATATAGTACTTTCTGTAATGAAATATTTAGAGTTGTCTACTAATTAAATAGATCTAATAATAATGTGATAAGATTATTTTAATTGATTAATAACCAGGCGCATCAATCTTTTCTTGTTCGTTAAATTCTATATTTTGTATTGTAAAATCGATAAATTAATAATTTAAACTATTTGTAACTATTAAATTATTACTAATTAAATTGATCTAATTATTATCTAAAGTAATCTTGCAACGGAAAACTTCGTAAATCCTGAAATTTTCAAGGAACACCTCGTTATTTTGAAGGGTAGATACCAAAATATAATCAATAAAATTTTAAAAAAATAAGAGAAAAATATTGGATATTAATGAGTAATTAATGGAATAATCAGGTCTTAAAATACACCTATTAATACTGTTACTGAAGACATGAAAATGTATCATATGAAAGTGTCCGTTTTTCAATAAATAGTTATGTTGACCAGGCGCATCCACTATTTCCATATGTTACAATCTTGTATTTCCAGACTAAATCAGACTATTCGTGAAATCATAAGTTTTACTAAGTTATAGTATTGAAAATATCTGCAAATATTACTAATAACATTTTTAACACGTTTTCATCTTATATGAAGTATATATTTATATTTGTAGACACAGTGTTTCGTTAACAATTGTTTATATATCACATTTGAATCTTTCGTTAACACTACTTGTAGCTCTTAAAAGAAACGTCAATTGATGGGTAAAATATTCGTTATCCGAATATGTATTTGATGTCTGAACAGAAAAACCTTTAATACGTTTTATTCACTTACCGAACTGTTCATTAACAGATAACCAACAGTATATTAAAATTTAAATTAATAGTATTATAATTAGTAGTAGTTAAGAAATGCATTGTGTTTTCATTAAACACTATTTACTACAGTTTTCCCACAATACTTTTTTTTTAAATTTAAATAATTATAATTAAAAAATGTTTATGAATATCAAATCAGGTTGATAATTAATAGACATTATTGATGTTGATACTTTCATTTTTTTTTCAGAATTTTATGAAGTACAAGAGTAGTATATAGAATTTATTGAATTCTAAAAGCAAACTGTTGAGCGAATTTAATCCTCTGGAAATAGTATTCATGTTTTAAGTTAGTATAAACACTTTGAAGATCAACTATTTCTAAAATTTCTAAAGAATTGAACAAAATTTTCATAAGTTATTCAATCTAATCCTCTGGAAATAGTACTCATGTTTTTTGAGTTAGTATAAACACTTTGAAGATCAACTATTTCTAAAATTTCTAAAGAATTGAACAACATTTTCTAAAGTTATTCAATCTAATCCTCTGGAAATAGTACTCATGTTTTTAAGTTAGTATAAACACTTTGAAGATCAACTATTTCTAAAATTTCTAAAGAATTGAATAACATTTTCTGAAGTTATTCTATATAATCCTCTGGAAATAGTACTCATGTTTTTGAGTTAGTACAAACACTTTGAATATCAACTATTTTTACAATTTCTAAAGAATTGAACAACATTTTCTCAATTTATTCAATATAATTCTCTGGAAATAGTACTCAAGTTTTTGAGTTAGTATAAACACTTTGAAGATCAACTATTTCTAAAATTTCTAAAGAATTGAACAACATTTTCTGAAGTTATTCAATCTAATCCTCTGGAAATAGTACTCATGTTTGTAAGTTAGTGTAAACACTTTGAATATCAACTATTTCCTCAATTTCTATATAATTTTTCTAAAGTTATCCAATCGTTACTAATTAAATGAATTTAATCCTCTGGAAATAGTCCTCATATTTCTTACGTTAATACCCGTTGTCAGAGCTATGTCCAATCGGTAATCCCTTCAGTTAGCAATCACGTCTATTCAAACAGATTCCCAACTCCATTACACAACATCGCAATCACCGATTTCTAAGCTGGCCTAATACGAATCCGCAGACAGAATTTGCATGAATATTGCGTCATCCACTTAAAGCGGATCATTAAAATTGCACGCTGATGAAGGACCACCTCTCTCGTACAAATATTATATAATAATCTCCGTCGGGTGCACTTCATACAACAACACTTCTACAAACCGCAAACACACATACGTTCAGCTTCGTGCAAATGCAAACACCAAACTAAAACAGTTACCCACTTCAAAAGCTTATGAAGCAGTCGTCGATTTAAAATATTTAAGAAAACGTAAACTTCCATGCTGAAATCTAAATTTGAATAAATCCCGTTGATGTCTTTTTTCGAGGATTATTTTTTTAAATATAATAAATATATAAGTTTAAAAGTTGTAAAATAGTACGCCGGCGTTAAGCTTATAAGCTGGAATAATGCTGCACGAAGAAGAAAAAAATGGATGTGTGCCGAAGAAGTTGCTTCTAATAAAATTTCGAGGGAGCAGCGCTCGTTGCGAAGTAACTTTGGGTTATATAATGCGGCCTTTTTACTCGCCCCATAAAGGCGGGATCTCATTATATTAGTTCTTGTTAGGAAAGAGTACTATTATGTAGGCGATACTCGTATATTCCTACTGAAATTTACAATTAATAACTTTCCGCTAACAGTCTTTTCTATTGTTATAGCGGATATAACGCCATTTTACAGAATTGCAGAATTTATGAACATATTTAATAACTGGTTTAACATGTAACTTTATTAATATGTACACTTTCTAATTAATTTCAGAAAAATTTGAAACAAAAAACTCATAGAACAATTATTAATTATTATTTAAGAACAATAATAATCATACATATATGCAATTGTTACAAACAGATGCAAATAATATTAATATAATAATAATGAAATGGACGGAAAGACTTCGGTTAGTAGCCCTTTGTGATAGATGTAGCAGTTTTTTTTCGTTGTTTTGGTTTGATCATACGAGAAGAATAATAATTAATTTCATTTTAACTTTATATGAAACAACAACAAAATTTTATGAAAAAGTATTTAAATAAGTATTTCCTGCGAATTTAGCCAAAAAGAAGAATTATTATTAATTATATAAGAAATAATAATAATGTAATATAATTTATTGGCCAGTTATAAAAACATAATGTAATTCTAAAAAATATATAAACCAAACATAATAATAAAAATAAAAGCTGGCCAAAGGGCTATCGACCATTGATCTTTCCGCCCATGAATATAATATACAATGTAGAAATTAAATGTACAGAAGAAGATAAAAAACATTATACAAAAAAAAAACATCCTCTGGGAAAGGGAAAGGACATAATTATAGGGATAATAGATACTGGAAAAGGGTCAGTCTGGGATACATATATTTAAGAGTGGTTGATACAAAAAAAGGATACAAAATTGGGAGAGAGAGAGGATAAATTGGAGTCTTTTGAGATGAATTTTAGGGAAAGGGAGAGGTATCTATTGAGGACTGGAACAATGTTGGTTTTGGAATAGAGGAAGTCAGTCGGAGGGTTTTGAAGCGGGTTTTTTTGGATGGCGGATCCTGGTGAGGATACGAAGGAAGGAACGCTCGGCTACGGAGAGACTTTTCAGAACAGGGTACCGGCATTGGAAGAGAAGAAGGAAACCATTTTCGAGGATGGATGTTTTATATTTTATGGATATTGCAGAACTACAGAATGTAAAGTAAATGACGGGATCTTATCTTAATTTTTAATTTTGGTTCTTTATATAAGAAATATTTTTTCGGTTTCAATAAATTAGAAGTTAATTAAAATTTTCATTTTACTGGTGATGATAATATCTGGTAATTGCATCCAAAATATATCTGTAACATTGTAACTGCTAACCTAATGATTGGATATAATATGGACATGAAAAAATATTCGTTTTATTTCTAATTTTACTTGGAATTGTTCGAGAATTCACTTTCAGCTGTATACTGCCAATTGATAAATGAATTTGACATACATTTTTTTTGGTAATTATTGTTTTATTGTAAAATAAAATTTCTTTCAAATGTTTTGATATAGTTCTTTTAATCACTATTTTATAATATAATTATTAATTTATATGTGGGAGGAAATATGGTTAATGGACAAAATACAATAAATTCTGTTCACTAATTTTAATATACATACATCGTATATAGTAATGTACATTAATATTATAAATAAAAGGAAATTTATAGCCAGGATTGACGAAAATGTGAGTTGGAGATCCTTCATAAAATATTCGCAAGTATCTTTTATTCAAGTCTCTGGTGTGAGAGTTAAAGTAATGTATATCTGTAAGAAACTTCGTATTTTTCATTAATATTATATAGACTTATTCATCTAAAAGTAATTATAAAATGTAAAGTAAGTTATTTTTAAAATGAGGAAATGTATTTTGCAATGTTAAAAAGTATGTTTGAAATTGAAAGAAAAAATATTGAAGTTGCGGATAAAACAAAGTTAAGGGAAGCCATCTTTAGGTCGTGGCGTTTTTATTCAAGCCTCTGCTACGAGGATTAAAATAATTTATCACTCCTTGTTCCTCCTCTCCCGGTGGCCTGATTTCCGTGTTTCCTTTTGGTGATATCTCTTTTGTTACGGAGGGGTAGAGGCCAGGGACCGGAATAATCCCAACGCGCAACATTTATCACCGAAAGATTGGGGAACGTGGAGGATACTGAATGAAACACGAGTGCATTTTGTACACCACTTCTTCTTGCGGAGATGATTTTATTTGCATTCCCACGGTGCCCAGGGTTTCGGGTGTATCGATTGGAGAAGTCCGTAGGAGAGTTCAGTTTTCAGCTCGGCTCGGTAAATCAGCAAAACTCGCAAGAAAGAAACGAAGAAGTGAACAAAAAAACACGCGGAAGCGAAGGAACATATAAAACTTGAAAAAACCTATCCAGAGATTGGCCGAATCAACTCTTGCAGCAGGAAACCGGGTCGGTAATTAGGGCGATTTATGTGTGGAAGAAAGATGTTATCAGATGTGCATCAGTTGCGAGTGGAATGTGCATGAGCAGAAGAAGAGGTGGAAGAGGTCTCGTATAACTCAATTATAAAGCGTTCGGCGATCGATGCTCGGGACGGATAACCCGATGAAATTCCTAAAAGGAAAGACAAAGGCGTCGTCGTCCTGGAAGTGGAGGGAATGCGAACGGCGCCACCGCCTCTAGATCCACGACAAATTTATGCGGCGATAATTCAGGGAACCGTCCCTTATCTGCAGCCAAATCACTGGCAAATGTTATAAGAAGATACAGCAAACAAAGTTAAGGGAAGAAAACTAAAGAAAAACGAAACGGAGTCGCTGCGAATGTAACAAAAAAATGTGTATAGAGAAGGGATCTTTCTGCCAGTAATCGCGTTCATATGCAAATTGCTTTCCTATGCATACGAAGCGAACGATAATAAATGTACTTCTAGTAAGAGTCGTTTATGCCTTGGCATATTTTCCAATGACGATCCATTTATCTTCTCTCATCATTCCCATTGGCAACGCTTTCCGTATATTATTCAATTTGGTATGAATACCAATGTAGGTTAATGGATTTTGTTTGTTTCGTTATGCTAATGCACCCTGGAGAAATTCATTAAAATACTACATTTATTTAAATAAAACAACGAAATCGAACACTTAATAATAAATGTAAAATTGAGTAAAAATATAATTTCCAACAAATATAAATCAAGATCATTGGTATCATCAAAATGTCTATTTCAATCTAATATGTTATACTATTATGTATAACTGTTATTGTTTATATCATTCCTTATTATAGATTGTTGATTACTGTAAGTACGTTCTCCTTAACGACGTACATTTCCATCCAAAGGAACATTCCATACCCTATTCACTAGAAAGTACATCTGTAAACTACAGATATTTTGTCGTGCCCGACCGGCTATCTTAAACTAGTCGACCATTCATGTAGTTATAAGACTACAGACCTTTTGGCATCCTGTTGTAACTATTTTTACCGCTACCCAAATATTAGGATAAGAAATGTACACATCAGTGGGCGACTTTCCACCCACAGAGAAAACCCATCCCCTACTTCCACTGCTATTAGTTTGTATAAAATAAGATGTTAATGTAATATTAAGTCAGTCTTTGAACGACAGTCTTTGAAGGAGAGTCTTCGAAGAACAGTCTTAGCTGGGGGAGTTAACTAGTAACTTAAGAGAAGAATGTAACTCTTAGTTAATAAAACAGGAGATTATGACTTATATAGTTGACTTCTCCATAAAAACACTCAACTGTACAATAAAACTACTTAGAATATTCGCATTTAATTTTCATAAACCCCTCAAAGACTCCACAACGACGTAACTACGAGATAATCCACGGTGTCCAGAGAATTCCATCCCTGGGACACGACAATACGTTTATTTAACTGAAACATGAATAACATACTAATTTATGTATGAAAACTTGTTATTTATGATGAATTTAGTAAACATATGATTTTCAGGACAGAAGGACCCCGGACCCAATCTGGACCAATAAAGATATATTATAATGTATTATAATTAAAAATGAAAATATGATTTAAAAAAAATATAATGTTAATAATAATAGTATAACAGTTATTGCAAAAACTACAAAAAATAAATTTAATACAATTAAAATGAAGAAATACGAATACGAAAAATAAAAAAATATTATATAATACCACAGTCTTTCTACCCAAATATATAATTTGAAAACTTTTTATTTCTGAATAATTCAGTAAATTTACAATTTCTAAATACTTCTGCATTTATAGAAATAAAATAAAATAAACAAATAAAATCAAGTATTCAATTGAAAAAAAAAAGAACTTAAGTACACTCATGATATTTTCATGTTTACATTTAAGCAATTTTTCATTTAATTTAATTATAAAATTATAAATTATTAAAGACCTATAGTCTATAGCCATTTGCAGCAATGGTAATAAATGTGTTTACTTTTTGAAATATTTTGTATTTGCATGTTTTCATATAGTTCTTGCAATAAATTATATATATATATATCTATAAAACTAAAATGGAATTAATAGTAAACATATTAAATAAAAGTTGTAGACCTTTTCAGCAAATTTTCAGTTTAACTTTTTAAATTTTTGTTGCAATAAATGTTATTATTATTATTAAAATTTGCAATTTAATAAATTAGAAAAGCTAAACTAAGTTATTTGCTTCAAATTAATAATTATTTATTTAATAATTCTATAATAAGACAAACAATTACAAACATGTGAAATAAAATCTCTTGTGAATAATATTAGTAACTCATTTGCTTTGTTTTTATGTATATCATGAAATACTGTAATTTAGGTTTTACCACTAGTTTTAAATGCGCCATGAACTTTAAGTATAATAGTAATAAGAATGCAGCTCGTGCAGCCGATTTAATTTTAACTAGACTAACTCAATTGACTACACAGCAAACTATAATTATAACATAACAATTACCTAGTAAACTTTATGGCCATTTTGGTTTACATAATCGTTACACAAATGGGAGAGTGTAAAAATATAAATAATTACATTAGATACATAAAAATAATATTATTGCATACAAATTTGATAACTAAAAATAATTCTTGTGAGTTATTTTACATAATTTACGGTTATAATTCTACTTCATAAACTTCTCTAAATTTAAAAATTAATGTCAAGATTTCACTTTTAAAAATGTAATATTTATATTTAGTACAATTCTTTAATGTTAGCAATTGCTTTTATCAACATATTACGTAATAATAATCTAATTACATATTAATGTAAATTAATTTGAGAAATAAAAAATATTCTCTGAAAAACTTATAACAATTACACAAAGAATTACAAAAATAGTATTAAATAATAAAACAGATTTTTATATCTGATTTTGAACTTACTGAAAAAATACAGATATTTCCTGTATAAAGATATGAATAATGAAAGATTTTATTTCTATAAATCACCCTCCGTTTGAAGTTTCAATTTACTGAAACCAAACCTGTCCACTGCAGATTTCCCTTTATGTTTCCCTGCTTCTAGTTTTTTTCTATTCAATAGAAAATTTACTGAATACACACCGTGGTATAAAAACAGTCTCTGAGGAGAATCAAATATAGATAGTATTGAATAATGTATAGCGAATCGATCTTGAATAAAATAACTTCTCTCTCACACTGTATATTTCCTACTTTCGTGCTGTAAAATACGAGTAATTTAATTTATAATTATAACATACAGTATTTTCCAACTAGAATATTTATATAACTGTTTGTTATTTAGATATACGTAAGAAATTCGATACTCTGACGAAATTAATTTAAAAACAAATAATGCAAATGTTACAATAGTAAATTAACTATTGCAGTAGACAAAAGAATAGATTGATTATTGCTATACCAAAAATAATTATGTTTTTACTAAGTATTTTAAAATGTGCATTTGTTTATTTAATTTTTTATTGTATGTTGAATGTTACATGTTAATATATTGTAACAATCAATATATATTATAAAAGAAATGACAAACTTTAATTTGATTAAATATTAGGGAAAATATTATGTTTTTTTTTAAATTACATATTCAGGTTAATATACATACAACAAATAGCAATGCACTGCAAATTATAAAAAAAAGCTGTGTACTTAAGATACACATCTATACAATATTAATATACTTGCATCCTTTAATTCTAAAATAATATACTTGATGAGTGATTGCATCCTATTACAGAGATAGTTTTAAGTATTTATTATTTTATTGCAATATAAATGTATATTAAGAAAAATATTTTCTTGAAAACAATCAAAGATAAAATTACTTCTTTAAATAAAATAAATAACAAATTTCGCATAGTGCGGATGACTGGTACGTTTCAAAACCGAACTAATCGAGGACTAATCCGCACAAAATATACAAAAAGTCTAAAAAACGATTATTTTGGAATATAGAAATAAATCTCTGTGCCAATTATTTAGAATTTATTTTACTCAACTAAATGCATTTCATTTTTAAATTATCGTAGTGAATCCGATTCTCTAAAAGAAGAATTTCCGTATTGATTTTTATTTTGTTTACTACTCGTTGAGAAAAAAGGGAAGATGTAATTGGTGCGTATAAAATAAATATAAAATGTTTTGAAACTCTTACAGAGTAACACCTAATTTGGAATGTAGCATCACGGTTAGTGTACCTTACACACAGTATCGCTCAAAGGACGACAACTTAACAGGATTATCGGTTTTCCTCAAACAACGCTAAAGTAGGACGAAACTCTTATGAGAAAATAAATGTTTCCATCACAAACAATTACCTGTGTTATTATGTTTGTTATGGTAAATAATTTCATTTGAACTTCATGATTAACATTTGCTTATAAAACAGCATTGAGTTGTAATTGTAATTTCAACATATTGTGTACCAAAATAATTGTTTTCCTTTCCTGTGCTTTTTTTTACTAAATATTTATGTTAATTATTTCGTTGTAATTAATTTGATGTATAATTTATATGCTAACCAATATAGGTACAATCTACATAGAAATGTTGTGTTGTTAGGTGAAATTATTAGAAATGTTTCATTAAAAAATAGACCAGTTCATAAAGTAAAGTATATAAAAAAAACCAATTTTAGAAAATAATTTCTTTGATGGAATCTCAATAGTTGAAATATTCTTTATTAAATATTCTATCTCTTAAAAATATTATAAATAAACGTTACTATATATAATTTTTTGAATATACACCCATATCTAGCTATACAGCCACTCTTTATACGGCACGTTTTCGATTTACGGCCTAGAATGTTTCGTTATAACGGCAAAAAAACTTTTTTCCATGTCGATATACACATGTAGCCAATCTTGCGCAAGCGCAAAAATTGATTCGTTATACGGCTTTTCGCTTTGCGGCCAAGTTTCCTGAAACATATCTAGGCCGTAAAGCGAGGTATGGGTGTATTATCTAAAGTAATATGAAATCAATCAACATCCTTATGAGTATCAAATCTCTAGATTAAGAAAATAGGGTGAATAACGGTTCTCTAAACTAATACAATTGTTTTTGCAGTAACATTGTCTTACGAATCTGGAAAAAAAAACATAACTTCGTATATATTTGGATATATTATATAAAGTCATATCAATTAAAATCCTTATGAGAGTATCAAATCTCTGGATTTAAAAAAAAAATGATTGAATTACGGTTTTAAAACTAACAATTTTTTTGTAGCAATTCTAAAAAAACATTGGAAAACTTCGGACAAAGTGAATTATTGTCCTAAAAAGTTTAAATGTTTATAAGTTTCCAGTAATATTTTGAAAATGATATGAATTTTTACTATAAATATCATCTGTAATAGTCGTACCGATTTTTCACTAAAATTCAAAATAAAATTTATATATCGAAATATTTATTTATATCTAAAGTATCTACTATTTTTATTTACGCACATTTCTTCATCTTTAAGCAATTTAAACAATCCAGAATGAATGATGTTTATCGACAATAATCTGCACATATTTTCTGAAAGACTTAATTAGTATGTGTTTGCAAAATATCTTTTCATAATTTATTTGTACGTTTACAAAAAACATATCTTAATGTTTATCCTTTTTTTAAATATGAGGTATTAAAATGTTTCTATGTTCTCACAAATTGGTATTATTTATTAAGATTTCAAGATCTTCTACTCGTTGAATAAATCTTCTTATATACATTTTTTCAAGTGTTTATTGTTTTATTAAATATAAATGTACATTAAGAAAATCCTTTGTTGGAAACAATCAAAGTTTTCTACATCTTTATATAAAAATACATATTTAAAATAAATCAGTACTTCGCATAGTGCGGGTAACCGGTTCCATTCAAAACGTTTACTTAGAATCCGCATAAAACTTACAAAAAAAGTCTAACAAAATGAAATCATTTTGAATTAAATATGAGGTAGTAAAATTTGGATCGCATTGTTTCCATGCACATTGCATGAATACGTTATGGTACGAGATTTTCCTATGTAAATACAAATTGGTACGGAACATAATACTTGCATTGTTTTTGAGGCAGGTTATTATATACATTTTTTCCTTCTTCCCTTAGGTTGTCATAAATATGTAACGTAGATATCGACCCCGCGTTTTTAGAGACATTCACATACATAGAGTGGAGGGATAAGGCTTTGGAGGTTTGCGCAATTCGGAGGATGAAAACGGCGGCGGTCGCCAGGTCAGGTCCGGATCGATTAGTCCTAAACGCACCCCACTGACACACACAAAACAACAAGATAAAATAGAAGAAGAAAAAGAAAAATGAAGAGCGGCAACAAAAACAGAAACACAATTATAAAAATTCTATCGAGTCGCGATAGAAAAAAATAACTAAATCCTGAAATATATATATATATATCTGAAACTCCAAAGTTGCAAAACTGGATTCCTCCCCGAAAAACTTTTCCCTTAACTACATTCTTTTCCTCATCCTCACTCTCCACTTTTCATCCTCGCACAGGCCTATCGATCCATCGTCCACCCGGTATAATTGCAATTATAAAATTAGAAGCGATCTGAAAAAGGGGATGAAACCCGATGTTTCATCCTCTCTCTCTCTATATCCGTTTCACTATGAATATGTACATTCGTTAGGGCGTATTCAGTCGTGAACCGTAACGAAACAGTGAACAAAAAAAGAGTGTATGTGAGTGAGGGTTTTATGCAAGGCAGAGAAAGAGCGCGGACTTATGTATTTATTAAGGGGATGTTTAATGCAAATGCGACGGAAGCAGTGCGATCGATGCCGGAATACAAAGCCAGATGCAATTTTAAACGTGGAAAAGGACTCGCTATTTATCCTGTCCGCTTTTCATATTTGATAGCCGAGCATTTCTTACCAATTACTGGGCTACGGCGGAAAACCAGTTTAATTTTGTTGAAACACCTTTTTTTCCTTTCGCACTAACAGAATTATATATAAAGATAACAATAATTTAATGGATTTTTAAGTATTAGTTAGTATCACATGTTACATTATATTTCAATTATCAGGAATGAATTATGCTAGTGCTAGTAAATATATATTTTTCAGTAATTTGTTATTCTGATATAATGCTATAAATATAAGAGGCTGAGAAGAACATAATTATGACTATCAATATGTAACAAATTACTAATTTACAAATTTATTCTCTATGCAACGTATTATACAATTGCAACGGATATTATTCAAACAAACAACTCAAATATTAAGACTTTTAATCGTAAATAAAGGGAACATAATCTTATGCTCTTATAGTATGTAAATAGAAGTTCAGTACATCACAGATCAAAGAAATAAGAGAAATTTTAATTAGAAAAATGAAACAAATTGACAATATTTTGGAGACAATGCAAGAAAGGCTAAAAAGGTATTAAAATATGGTCAAAAGCTATATTAGAAGTAAAGAATATGAAAGGTATTCGAAATGAAATTATCTTGATGGTACAAATTTATGAAATATAGAACTTAGTGATATTTCAGTTGAATAATTAGATAACGCTGAAAACAAATAAAATTTTAAAAAAGTAAGAAAAATTGAAAAAAATTGACAGTATTTTGGAAATAATGCAAAAATTGGTATTCAAATATGGTCAGAAATTATATTGGAAGAAAAGAATAATATGAAAGAAATTCTAAATGAAATTATCTTGATGCTACAAATTTATGGAATGTAGAACTTAATGATATTTCAGTTGAACAATTAGAAAATGTTGGAAACAAATAAAATTTAAAAAAAAGTGAGAAATTTGAAAAAACTTGAAAATATTTTGGAAATAATTCAAGAAATGGTATTAAAATATAGTCAGAAGCAATGACTATATTTATAATATTAAACAATGGAATGTAGAACTGGAGAACAGTAAAAACAGTGCATCGTTATTAATAGAAGTTTTCAGACCGTTTTGGAAAGAAGTTAAACGAAATTATTATAAGTTGTACTAGAATGAGAAAATGAAAACTAAGAAATTATCGAGATTGCTTAAATTATAACTTTGGAAACATGATTATAATATATAGTACTCATTTATGTAATATGTGCTTAATGTTTTTTCAGAATATAGAAGAATAATTAAAAAATCTTGAAAACAGCGATAATTAAGTTTATTTAATTGCATGGCATTACTACCATAAAAATGTTAACAATCAAAGATTTAAATATGTTTTGAAATTATATTGAAAACGTGTTATTATTTCATGAATTATGTGTATTTTATTGGTTATATATACAGTGTGACCTTTAACATAATAACTTTCATCTGAAATCCTATGTACATTAAACGTGCATGAAATTCTAAAAGTATTATCTTTTTTATCGTTAAAAACTCTCTATTAAATTGGATTTTTGACTTGGTATGTAATTAAAAACACATAACTTCAAAAATGCATGCTTCTTGATACAAGCAAAACAATGGTGGATGCGCCTGGTTATTCACACAATTTTTCATTCTTTCATCATCAAGATAAAATTTACTACTTTTAGTTTCACTCCAATAATTCCACTATTGTATATTTTATATGAACTGCATCAATGAACTCATACGTATAAAGAAAAGTAAAATATTATATAGCAAGCGAAATTTTCCATTAATAAAGTTTCAGTCGTTCGCACAAAACATGTATGACAAGTATTATACTCCAAAACCATGATTCTTCAACTTTAACTGCAAAAAAAAAACAAAATACGGTTCATTGTTTTCCTTCTATGAGGCAAAAATATCAACGGAAAAAGTATATGTGGAAAGTTTTCGGGAAAGTTGTAAAATGGAGTTTATGATAGAAGAGAAAGTTTGCTTTCTTATTTACAATTCAATGACAGGTATCAACTCATTTATTTACACAAATCTATATATTATGTATTTTAAAGTTACTTTTTAAAACATTAATCTGAACTTGTTTTTAGTTACTTATTTTCTTATATGCAAATATAACGTGATTTCTTTCTGATGTTTTACTTTAACTTGATTATTGTTCACACCTCTTACCAAAACTGAAATAGAATTAAGTATTATTTCACAAAATATAATAATATAAACCTGAAAATATATTGGTATTATTTAATCACATATCAATTATAAAATTAATAATAATATTCGATGTAACAATACTACAAAATTTGAAGAGGACAATTGACTATAGATGTTTCTTGAAGATAAATTCTCATAATAAAATATAGTTTAAAGTAATGTATTATAAACATTAAATAACACTTTCAGTTGAAATAAAAGCAGGTTTATTCTGTTTTCTTCGTCTCTGAAGTCAACTGCAATAATGTGTGAAATAAATGAACTTTAAAGCCCGAACGGTCAGCTAAGTCTGGTTTATATTCGACGGAAAACCTTGGAAGTATTTTAAGGAAACCATTACCTTGGCAATGCACCCAGCAAATGAAGCCATCAACTCTGATAAACGCATTCCCTTTTCTAAATTATTAAACACTTCAATTCACTTAAAAACCCCCCGAATAGAGAAGATTTAAAAATACCAAAAAGAGAACGCTTGAATTGACCGAAACGGGTAGTTGTTGATTGCATAAAAACTAATTTATATAAATTATGCTACGTGAATTAAGATTGTAATTCTTCAGATAAACTACATATATTTAAATATATAGGAAACTAGAACTTATTCACCTAAAACTAATTAATTTACGTTTTAGTATGAAAACGGAATAAATCCTCCATAATTTTAGTTCCCTTAAATCTCAGAACATGTAAAAACAGAACTGCTAAAAAGAAGATTCGTAAAACAGTGCTGAAACTGAGGATGGAAAAAAATAAAGTTGAAAATTATCAGCTATACAAATTCTTAGTTTTTCGGTCACCATAATTTCACAAATTTAATTAAAATTAAAACTAAATAAATTAAACTAATTATTCAAACGATTTAATCCACAAAATAAAAGAAGATTTACTTTAATTGCTTCATTTTACGTGACAGTTAATTCATATAATAAATTAAGGAGAGGAAAAGGCGAATGTAATAAATAGAAATTAACGTTGCCAGTATTCATTCAAACTTAAATAAGTTAAATTAATTACAAAGTTTAGATTATTTAATTAATTAGAGTCTTATGATTTAGTAGGTTTATACAAGTTTGGAAGCATATTTGTCGAAAATTTGATACTTTTTAATGTAACATTACCTTACATTTTTCATTTCGCACAATTATTTGAATAACGTTTACTAGAAAATTAGTGGCGCACCGAGCTTTCAATTAAAATTAATTAATTTGTATTTGTTCAGTGATTGTTTGATGAGCGAAGGGTGCCTAAATGTGCAAATAATCGTCTTTTTGAAAAGACACTATATGAGTTCATGTATGTACAGTTGAAATGAACACTACATAAATTGTGTTGAAATAATCCTGCATATAAATTGCGTTGGAAATAATTCGTGAAATATGACTAGGTTCACCCGAATGGATATAACTTTGTATAATATATATTTTTTGCAGCAGCAGGTTACGGTGTTAAATTTTCCTCACGAGCAAATTAAAGCTGAAAGCGAGACTGGAACGATTTAATTACGCAAAGTAACTCCTCGCAAAACGAGCGGCCTGAGATGAAAAGAAAGGAGAATTTATCGTATAATATATACATGTACATAGACCAGACGTGTAATTATGCCGTGTCTATAGATTGTTGTCGACAACAACAAAAACAAACACCGGAGGAAAAGAATTTGGAAACCGGATAGAGACAAAGAAAAGTTTCTTCGTACACGGTTTAATTGTTTAAAATTGAACCCTGTGCTTTTATTTTAATATCTTTTTGTGTTTCTTCAGTCTACCCACGGTTATGAATTTTCCGGTTCGGTTGATGAGGGACGGCCACGTTTGCTAACACTCAGTCGGGGCGTTTGAAATATTTATGTTATGGTCGCAGGGTGGAAAGGTAAAAGTCAAAGGTCAGGTGTTGTCGGAGGGTAGTCTTGTGTTTGCGTGTGGGCGAAAAATTAGAGCACGAAAACCGACCGAAATCGTTACCATCAAACGAGATTACGTTTTATATAATAATTATATACATTTTCTTACATAAGTAAATACATATACAAAAATATACGTGCATTTGCATATATAAAAAAAATAATAACATATTAACATTCAGCTATTTATTTATAATTCAGTTGGTTTCACAGATTATTTGATTCCTGCCTTTTGTCGAAATTATATCAATGCTGTCGGGATAATGGTTTTCTAGATTTCAATAGTGTTGGTATTATGATTTTCGGTATTTCGATACTGTCGGGATTATGGTCTTCGGGATATCAACACTGTCGGAATTATGGTTTTCGGTATTTCGATACTGTCAGGATTATCGTCTTCGGGATTTAAATACTGTGGGAATTATGGTTTTCGCGTTTTTTGATACTGTCGAGATTATGATTTTCATGATTTTAATACTGTCAGGATTGTGATTTTCGGGATTTTGTTACTGTCGGGTTTCAGGATTTTGATAAAGACCCATTTTCCAAATGGTCTCAATATAACATTAGGAGGAATTTCTCCAACAATATTAACTCAACACTATAACATGTGACAACCAACCCCATTTGAAGACGCCACATACGTTAGAATGTTTAATCATACTCTATATAAAAACGGAAGCTAATATTACATTACTATCGTCATACAATAAAAATGTTAAATATGTGCATCAGATTAAGTCATTTTACATGAAACTTACGATTTTCGAACAATCAAACTTCTTCAATACTTCAAAGTAATAGTTCATATTACGTTGCATATTTTCATAAATAAATTGTACAATAAATAATCATAATAAAAATTGAATAAATATATTTCGACTATATTAATTATCATATACGAGTATAAACAAATTACTCGCATTCGAATATAGAAATTCATATAAATTAATTAAAAATTCCCATTTCCGCAGCGAATTATGTGTGCTCATGCAAAAACGAGCTGCGAACGAAAATAACCGGGTCAAAATTTTCGGTAAATCAATTTGCGCCGTTAATTATTTATTTGCTCGTTGCTTTATTTTCTGGTGTTACCGTGGGATTAGCTTGATCCAACCGTGACCTTTCAGTAAGCAGGATCGAAAGCGGTTTCGGGACATTAAGATAAACCGGAAATCCATATTACAAATACAATATTAAGGCATGGGCTTTAGCAAGGAAATCCATACAATACGCTTCCCATTTACGATTCGGTATCGATGTGTCTGCAGCCAGGAAATGTAAGAGAATTACATAATACAATGTTCTTTCGATATCACAATGTATTCCATTTGCTCCATTCAAATTCGCTCAAAATTAAATTCATGTTGTATTCTAAGGTTTTATGATATATTTCAAACTTTTTACACCTAAAATACATTTTTTTATAACTAATGCAAGATTTGTCACAAACAAGTATACTTTGCCTTTCATGTAATTTACACTTCAAGTTTAACCGATAAAACCAGGAACGGTAAAACGTCACAATTCTCTAGTGATTCTAAATTTATTAAAGCCGGACTATGCGAGGTATTGGTATATGGTTTGAAATGTTAACAGGATACAATTTTTATATAGATAAATAATCGTTTATTCGATAAATCTCTTTGTATCTTGTTTATTATCAGGTTTCAAACAGTGCTTGGGTAGAACCGATTATCCGCACTTTGCGAGGTATTGATGAATTACTTATATTTACAGTAAAAGAGCACTGAATAATAATCCATAATAAATAATAACATATTTTTGTTAATCTTATATTATGAATCAATTAATTGGCAATTAAGAATTAGCTTCCAAAAAATGTATTTAAATATTTATAATTTTCACTTATAAATAATAATATGAATCAAAATCTAACACCTGATTCGAACTAACTATACACGTTTTGGTAAACTCTGACCTATATATTATTTTTTTTATTAAAACATATATTACATAATGTTACAAAGCAAATGTTAACAGTGTTTGTAGAGCTTAGTACTAAAAGGCCGGGCTATTTATAATTGAGTTGGCTTTGTGTGATTCCCCGTTTGCAGCCTAAATTACAAAATTTGAATATTTAAACGTTTTGAATGTTTTACACGTATATAAACTTGAATTATTTAAAACATACAATTGCCCTCAAATTGCTTTTAGCATTAATTTTATTCCAATTATATCAAATTTTTCTATTCAAGCAATGATATTTCATAATTCACTCCTAAAGGTTAACAATATAACACTATTCTTAATTTAATTGATATTATTATTTATAATTAAAATCATTCTTTTTTTTTCATTAATTGTTTGTAAGACAAATGTTGTGAAGGCATTTAAGTGATTAATGGAAAATATAATGTTACGTTCGAAATTAAATAGTTTCCTACATTTTTCTTAAAGCTTAATCAATCTCTGTCATCGGGTATCTCTGGATAGTCTGGAAGTTCGTTTTTCTAGGTCAACTCAGCTGGTTACATATCAATATTAATTGTGTTAAGTAATTGATTAGATTTCCATGAAAAATAAACAAATAATTTTCTCGCAATTTACATAAAACATTTATTCTATTTTTTTAGATTAATAATTATTAGAAAATTATAATACTTAAAAACTTAATTGAAGATTAATGCTTTTTACAATGTGTGTCTTCACATTACTTTTTCGGACTTTCATTTTCATTTCTTCAACTTTGACAGCGAATTACAGCCAAACGGCTCAAGACATAGCAATAAATTAATATACGTTACATTCCCGACCATCCAAGTTTCTTAATCATCTTTCATATAAACTCAATCTATTATAGTCTCCGCGCAAATCGCTAAAATGTGAAGGCATAACTTTTCGGACGATTGTTTTAAATTTCTTCAATTTTGACAACGAATTATAGCTAAACGGCTCAAGACAAAGCAATAAATTAACACGAGTTACATTCCCCAACTATCCAAGTTTCAAAAGCATCTTTCAGATCAAGTCTATCTATTATAGTCTCCGAGAAATTTGCTCAAATGTGAAGACACTGGTTTTTCGGAAATTTTTCATTTCTTCAAATTTGATAGCGAATTACAGCTAAACGGATCAAGACACAGCAATAATTTAATATGTTTTATATTCCTCAGCTATCAAAGTTTCATAAGCATCTTTCAGATCAATTCTATCTATTATAGCAGTGGTACAGAACCTCCGTCTCGTGAACCGTGCTGACAGGTACAGCATTGGTCGGTTTTTCAGAAAAACCATTATAATGAACAGTATCAGAATATTCATGTAAAATATTAGTTAAACTTTAGTTTAATATTAATAAACCACAACACATTAATACTAGATTAACCCACTTTGTGCAGAGATATGCAATCCCCGAATATGACAAAATTATGAATTATTTATATAGGTGAAAATTAATCTTTCATAAATTCATAATACATGTTCGTTTCAGAAGTATATGAATCCATGCAATATTACAGAATGATTACTGGTAAACACAGCTCTAGCTTTGCAGCATTAAAGTGAGAAATTGATGCATAAACGAACAGTGACGTGTCTGGTAAATGGAAATCAGCCTCCACTGATATGTGGGTCAACTCTGTACGTCCACATACTACCGGAGAGAACTTATATGATGCGATCCAAAGTAGTTGTATGATCAATGAATAACTGATACCAAAGCTACTGAAAAATAAATAAAACGTGCATGGGAGGCAAGGAAAGTGTTGGCCGAGAAAGTATCGAATTTTCCATCTAGAGTGAAGGACACTTAGGAAAGCGTATAATGCTACACCTGTCTGAGATAAGACCTAGGAAGACATGGATAACTCAAGACATATCTCCTTTAACATAAATCTTCATTTAGATAATACGTACTTAAGTGTCTTAGGACTTCGTTTATTAGAGTATTTCTTAGACTAATTATAATAATAATTTAATATCTGTAAAATTTTCTCAATTAATAATAATACTAATAACATTTATAGCAACAAATAAAGACAGAAAACTTAACAATATATTATATTTATACAGTAACATTGTAACAAAACAAAAAACTGCTCCATCCCTTATATATGTTTAGTTACAAAATTTAGTTATATGTAATATTTCATATGTAAGTTCGATTTGGTAAAACAATAAATTTTGTTTATTATTATATTTATTCCATTATTGTTTGGAAGACAAATAACCCTCTTTTTGCTTTAAAATTAAATAAATTACATGAACGTAGTATGTTATAAAAAAGACTGACATTTATTTCAATTTAGATATATTATATAAATATAATGCAAATGTAAGAATGACATAATGCATTTGAATATGTAAATGCCAGCATACATTTCCCCTCATTTTTTTTGTGCGTTGGAGTTCACGTTTGGTTTTCCTACGCAAATTCAGGGGATAAAAAGTGTTAGTTATTTTAATCTCGAAAAAGCTCTTTCCTCATAGAATAATTCAATTATTACAAGTTTGCCCTATTTGGAATCCAAATATTTTGTTAAGAGATATTATTTCAAAAAAATATTATGTTATTTTCTGTTTCTATTACCACTATTCAATTGAATAATATTTTAATTATACGTTACATTAATTAATAATAATATTAGAAAAGAAAGAAAAACTTATCGATTTTTATAATTTAATTATATCTTAGTTCATTCAATGCAATATTTTAGATTTTCAATACTGATTTATCACAATTAATATAACTTACTGATTTCTTTCAAATAAAAATATTGCACGTTGCAACCGGGAAATTAATCTGTGACAGGGAGAGAGATTAATCGTCGGAAAACATTAGTTTCCCAGGAAACCCAATAATTTTTTGAAGGAAACATTGCTTTTCCGATAAATCATATTGCAGTAAATGAAAGAATAAATCAAATGTTTACGAATTCAAAATGCTATGTCCAGATATTAAATATCTAATGTGGATTATCTCGTAATTATAACGTTGTAGCATCTAAAAATTATTGAATATAGATATTCTAGTATAGTTTAATTAATAGTTTCGTGAGAAATCAATTAAAATAGTTACACAAAATTTCATTAATTATTCATTAACATTTTCATTATTATTATTCATAACTAATAATTAGGAATGCAATAAGTTCTTCTCTAAACGTACCAACAAATACTGTTTCTCTTGATAAAACAGGATTAAATTATAACTTTTACTAAAATTGTTTTAAGAGGATATCTTATTACAAAAATTGTAAGTATTTTAAACTTAGCAATTATCTCAATGAACAAACATAGTGACTATATAAATGAATACACAAAAAGAGTTTTTTACAAGAATTTGGTCATAAGAATTAGGTATAACATAACTCTAATTAGTTAATAATAAAGAATTATGTTTTTCCCTTGACCCATTCTTCCTCTACTAATTAAGACTAACGAAGAATGTATAATACAAATATCAATCTATTTCGATAAGAGGATAAATGAGAGTAGTATTTCGAAAAATGAAAATCAGTTTTTTAGAGTCCGATCCCTTCTAAAAGAAACAACTCTAATATATATAACACTAGCAACGCATATAAACCATTAATAATTGTAATTAGAATGGTGATAAGAAATAGTTACTAACGAAGGTGTTCTCTTAAGTGGATATACTAAGATTTAATAACTGAACAAACACAATCAATATTCATAATAATTAAATAATCAATGTATGCAATCATTTCAACCGTAACATTTATGTTTTATTTGGAAATAAGTTAATACACTAAGTTTTCCTATAAAAAACATATATGGCTATAAAACGAACAATTTTAGTAGAAAAAACATTTATTGCATAACACATATTAATATTAAAGTTTTCTTAAAGAAAATCACAGTTTGCCATAAAAGTTTTCAAAGTGGAGTTTATATAAAATACCCAAATACGATTTTATTGATGCTCAAAGAGATGTTGGCTTATGTTGGAATAGGATGCAGCGGAGGAAAATGCGGAATTGCATAGGAGATGATGAGGTGGTACGTGGCCACGTAACTCTTTGTTGTGAAATTGCGATGGAGTTTGTTATGAACGTCAAATGGCAAACTGGACGTGCTCAGTGTTTTGTTGGACGCCATTATCCGTTTCCTTATTCTTTGAAGCCGGAACATCCTGAAAAGGGCAGAAAGCACGATGTATATATATCGGTATTGTGTGTGCATCGATTGGGGTCAGCGATATCCTTATTGGCCTGCAGGTCATCGCTTCCAATGGGTCACTAACCGGCGCCGCACAGCGTATTCCAAAGTGGCACGGCACGGCGGCTGAGGTAAGTTTTTAATGAAGCAAAAGTCGAAGGAACTGAAAGGACAACGACCAGTAAAGAAGGTGGCTGCTGAGAAGGATGAGGAAGACGTGAAAGAAAAAGAGGACGAAAGAAGTAAAGAAATATATACATTGAGGCACGCGTTTCACTATCTTGGAAATGTTGCACACGATTTTCTATTGAAAATGGAATAAAGGTCGTTGAACTCGAGGCAACGTATAGTGGTGTACGACTGGAAGTGACGTCAGTGACTAGGACTAGGCTAGGCTCAGGATCGATCACCACCTGGAGTCCTGGGAGGGTGGGTGTTGCTCTCACTTCGCCTCCTTCCCACCAAAATCCCCTCCTCTCTCTTTCCCACTCACCTGTGCAAATATGTACAATATGCAATTTCCCAAAGAAAACAACCCGGCGCGAAGACGGCAGCTTGAATACACATCGGGAGAACAAGTGGCTTATCTCCAACGCAGACTGCGAAACCAGAGACGGGAAGAAATAAACGGAGGAGAGCAGCAAACCCGCAAAACTTTTCACTTCAATTAATAAAATTTTCAGCAGCTCGGAATTTTCATCCGTATACCCGAACTGTCTGAAAGAAGGAGGAATGGCTGGTAATAAAAACAGTCCCATTCCATCTACTCGCCGCAGAGAGGAAAACACACGCGAAACTCTGTCAACTTATTTATAAGAAACGTTTCACTTATTCCAGTTTTCTGCATACAGAGTGAAGACAGGATTGGCGATGGGCCAGACGACGACAAAAAAAAAGGTTGTACAGGATAGAAAACAAACAAACAAACAAAAATAGAGTCGAGAAACAAAAGGGATGCGAGAACAACAATGCTGAATGGTTGAACCGAACGAGGTCCATAATCCGAAATGACCATCGACTAAAAGCATTTATTGGAAAATGGATTATTTTTCATTATTAATTCAGATTTCCATTTGCATAGTTCATTAATAATCGAACTCATTTTTCATAAACGCATTTATGAAATTAAATAATAAATGATTACAAATATTTATAAAATGCATAAATATGAATTAGATATTACATATTATATTAAATATAAACAAAAAAAACCTTGTATAGTGCAGTTTTTAAGCGGTTCAGATTAACTATAGAAAGTTTCGAAATAAACCAAATTTTAATTGGATAAATTTATCATCCTCCAGCCGAATGCCACAAAATTAATTAATATTTGTTTCAATTTCAGAAGATTTACTTTATTTTGGCTGTATTTTTAAATTCAACTTTTTTTTATAAGTACGTCTATTTTCAGAATGCATTTTTTATGATTTATTGTGAAAATTTATATGATTTTCTAGTGTCTTTGGGCTGAAAGTCACTATGTCTCTAGTCACTTTTTTGTGATTAATAAAGATGATAATTATTATTATTAATTCGATAAATAAGCAAACAAAATTATTCTTTAACAAACAAACAAAAGTTTCCTTTAATGTGGTTTTTAAGCCCTCGATTAGTGTTATTTCGTTCAATTCCGTACTATACGAGGTATAGCAGTGCAGCCAGATAACAATGTGATCAGTTTCATGTGTAAAATTGTAAGTTGTAAGTATAAATAACTTTAATGTATTTTTTATGAATGTAAATAAATTTCTTCCGTAAAACTAAGAGACAAATAAAATAAAACATTGTGACAAATTTCCTTTCATCATGTCATATGAAAAACGTGTAAGTGCGGTACATCCTGTAGAACATACATTTCATTGCAGATCGTCGCAGGATCTAATGTGCTGCATTATTCCCAGGTCGCATTAGTTTCTACCTAGTTTCCAGGTCAGGCTTTACATCGGAAGTTTTAATAACTTGATGGACCTAAAGCCACCCAACTTCTTTTTTTTGCACAACTTTATAATGCAAAGTCTTATGCAAAAAATGTACAAGATTTATATAACTAATGTGATTTTACTATCTTTAAAAAAAGTTATAAACTAAGCATTACTTACAAAAAAGAAAATTGATTATTATATAAATTAATTAGATTTATTAATTCTAAATACAGTTAGTATATACACGAAATAATTGTTTAAAAATAATAATTTCTTTATAAACATGTTTCAACTATTATATTTATATACAAAAAGTTGACTTGTTTCATTAATTTTAATGTATGAATATGTTCTAGTTTCTTTTAATCAGTTACAATAAATAATAATAATGATTATATTATGTATAAGTAAAGATAATTCTAATATGATTATTAATAAACAACTTATTAGAATTAAGGATGGTACGTTTGAAATCTAATTGAACTGAAGAGGCGCAATGAAGGATTCAGGATTCATTGATTATGCAAATCCGCCCAATGCTTCTTTCAGGGCTTCTCCTCGATTACTTAATGGGATAATTCCCTATTGGATTGGGAATTATGGATGCCAGCTTCATGAAAGACTATACGTCTGCTGGGAGTACCCTTCATTCCATATGCAGCTTCCATTTACGTGTAAACCACTTCACAAAAAACCATTGATACTTATCAATTTAATTAATAGAAATAGAGCATTTAAATATCATTTCTGAAGTTAAATGAATTGTGTGAATAATACGAGTAATTTGGTTTTCTCTC
The DNA here is from genome assembly GCA_018845635.1 of Nicrophorus orbicollis. Lineage (NCBI taxonomy): Eukaryota > Metazoa > Arthropoda > Insecta > Coleoptera > Silphidae > Nicrophorus > Nicrophorus orbicollis. Next base: position 1,220,766 of record JAFMTC010000129.1, read on the forward strand.
TGTAGGGATTTCCTTCACAGTTACATATTTTATTAATATATTTCGCTGAAACTTGATATGCTTTGGCTTCAGTTCACATGCATTTCAACTTGACTCGCTTGATCCACGTTTGTTCATGCATATTACCCAAAGTACATACATTTCATCACCGGTCCACAACAGTTCAGTCAAGCATTAAATATCTATGCAATCTACAAGAAATATTTTATGAAATAAATGAAAAGCGTATTTTCACGTGCCGAGTCATTTTCTACCTTTTGCTTTAAATTTTATTGCATTTCTAGCAGATATTTATAAGTATCATATTATAAATAACAGCCGGTTCTAAATAATTCTAATAAAATTACTTTATTAGTAACAAAATAATTATGATAATTAATACATTTTCAGATGTTTGTTAATATTTTACCTCTATTAATTTTCATTACTTTAACTGCATTTCATTGCAATTTTAACTATATTTACTAGACTTGAGGTTAACACTCAAAAAATAACGGTTTTGATGTAATCTAAGCAGCTTTATAAAAATTTGGTTATCATTTTCTGGCAATAACATCAATAATTTCATCTTAATATTCTTTGCCAACAAAATGTTCAGAATCTATCATCATCCTTTGCATTCAACACAATTCTAACATGTACTTGAACGATAATTTCGAAACATTTTTTAATTATCTAGATAACTTAATACCTAGTTTATTTAATATTATTATCTGTTAAGTACAACTTTTGGTCATATTTTGGATGATCGTCAAGTATTGGCATTAAATTAGAATTCTATTAAAATTGCGGTACTTCTTTTATCAAAGTTTCATTATCAGAGGTGAACAAATATTATAATAATGTAATCTACAAAAATAGAATTAATATTCAAAATAATAATTATTATTTCATTTATTGCGACAGTATTTAATTAACAATATTAAAAAAAGTGATTTCCTATTAGGAAATTAGTAAATTTCTATTTTTCCTATTAGAAATTTACTAAATGCATCATCAATAATGAACACATAAATTATCAACTGTAAAACAACTTGACGGACAGCTACAGACCACCATTTCAAATAAAACTACCTAAACGCAAATCAATAACCACTGGAAACCTTTCCCTGTATTTCCAGTTAAATATAGTTCTGCACGAACAGTGATTTACTCTGCTCCGCGTTTCATTTAAAAAAAATAAACTGTTTCGTCCACAGGGGATAACTTATAAATGACAATTGAAGAGATTAAGATATTACTGTTGGAAAAAAAAAACAGGAGAAAGAAAAAAGCGGGTCGTTTGTGGGGCTTGGCTTGCCTGCAATCCGTTCCGGAATCCTAAAAAGCACCACGGCTTCATCGCATCCAGATACGTAATTACGTATTCAATGAACAACCTTTCCTTGTTTTGAGCGAACATTTTCACAACTGCGAGACGGGAACAATAACATGTTGAAAAATACTGGTTTATTGTTCTCTTCCAATGCATCGATTCGTACCGGCCGAACACAAAAGGACGAACTGTATTAATATTGAAGCATATGCAATTTGGGTCACATGAGCAACATTGATTCAATATTAATAAATCACGCTACCATTTCTATAGTCTAGCATTATTGTTTATGTGATTCGACACAAAAAAAAAATAATTTGTCGATTTTTCTGCAGTTATACTCGAATTTGGAAATCTGGAAATATTCGTTCAGATTTTCCATATTTGTTAAAATTTTATTAACTTTTAACAAATACTTGTTTAATATATTATTTCAAATCCTTTAGCAATTATGGATTTAAAGATTTAACTTAATGAAATATCTATAATAAATATATACATAATATGTATACGTAATCTGTTCTTTCTTTTTTAATATCCAATTTAAAACCGGACTAATCAAAGATTTTAAAACCGGACTAATCAAAGACTTTAAAACCGGACTAATCAAATACTTTAAAACCGGACTAATCAAAGACTTTAAAACAGTACACAAATTAATAACAGAAGAAACAAATAACATCTATGTATAAATTAGTAATAAAGTATACTAATTATTTATGGTTTAAATGTCAATAAAAAATTAGTTATGAAATCTATAAATTCAGACTTTAATAAATCCGGACTGATCAAAACCGTACTATGCGATGTTTTAGTAAATGATGCAATTTGATAAATAAAATTAAATTGAAAATAGAATTTTAAAGGAAGTTTTTTTAAGTTTTGATCAATTTGAACATAGATTTAGAGCCCGTTGTTTAAAACTTGAGAAAATAGATTTGTGGAAAAAAGTTTCGAACAAATATTAATGCCATCACAGCTGCAAATTTTGTGAGTTACGACAAAAATATTTCACAAAGAACAAATGGTACACCTCGAAAATGATTGTATTAAATTACAGAACTATGTTTAATTCCCTGCTTAATTTTGTATAGTCTGAATAATAATATTGTGTATTACAAATCGTGCTACAATTTTCTAGTTAATTAAAGATGATGTTAATGTTTGGAAGTACCTGAAGGACAATTACATTTCATATTTATGTTATTCTACTATTAAGACCGGCATGGGTAATTATTAATTCCCTGAATGAAATTGGATTAGTTCGAATGGTATGAGAAATGTGTGTACTTAGGTCGTATACGATTTAAGCATCAGTTTAGACATCAAAGAGTACATTCAATTACAATAAATGTTGGAGGTGAAAAAAAAACAACGAAATGAAACAAGGAAAAGTGAAATGAGAGAAGTGGCAGTAAATAAATTCGTAAAGTGACAATTTCCCATCCGCCGGGATAACTTTTAATTAAAGCAAACAGTCTTCCGAACTGCTTCACCACTTAGCGCTTCCTAATTAAATGTTTTGCGAGGAGAGTGAAATAAGGACGGCCTTAACAATTAGAATTTCCGAAGAATAAATCAATTAGCTTAAAGCGTGAAGGTGGATGGTTGCATTCCAGGATGTGCGGAGAAACAGTTGTAACGGTAGCAATCGTTGCGATTGCGAGGAGGAAGGTGAAGGTGGATCTGCTGAAACCCTCCCGCATCGACCCTTATGTTTTCGCCCGTTGAAATAATACTGCCACACAAGTTTTGTGCAAGCAGCCGAAGTTTGCCAAACATTAATTGCTTCTGCAATAACAGCAAATGAATTATGTTTCTGCATGGATGTGGGGATGAAAGCATAAATCTACGAGCGCGTGTGCATTTCGGCATTAATTAAAATTTATTGCATCAACGTTCGCCATAGTTAACACGTTATTTACAAATGGAACGAAAAGAAATGGAAGCGAATTATGAGCTGGGTTTTCCTTTTACGTTCCTCTCACTTTACTTCACTTTTCACTTTTTTGTATTTATTTCACGCGATTTACGCGAGTTGTAAAGAAAATCCGATGAGATGTGATCTTCGTGCGGCCGGGTAATTCCTGGTTATTCTAAATCTGATTCTTTCTTGTTTAGCGGTTTAAGTATAACTTATAGTTTCCCGCAATGACCTACATCCTAGATTTTAATCGATTGCTCAACTAATAATATGGTACTTGGTAAACAACGGTAACTGCTCTTAACCCTGCATCGTATTTCAATAAACTTGGCAAAAACATATACATAACTTTCTAGTAGACATAACACATCTTGTTTGTATCTTGCTGAACATCATGTTTTATACACATTTTTTATATATTCAAGATTTATATGATACAAATAATATGTACATTTACAATATAAAAGAAGTAGGAAATATACTATTCATAATTGCTTATGATATATGCTTTTTCTAAGATTTCAAAAAAAAATCAACGCAACCAAATTTTTAAAAATGTAATTTCCTAAATTAAAATTTTCGTTAAATATATCTTAATAATAGTACAATTATGTATGAAACATTAACTAACACTTTGTATATAGTCATACCTTGGATAATTTTACGTCTAATAATAAACTTTCCATATATTAATGTGTGAAAGCATTCATAGTTCAGGAAAGAATGATGATTTTTGATTTGAAAATTTTCGTAAATTATGAAAAGCTTTTACGACCCGACGAAAAAGCTTTTCATTTTCAGTACGCAACGTAACGATTTTCATTTAAACAATCATTTAAGAAAGTAATTTCGTAAAACACATTCTATTTATTAATAACTCGATAAACGCGAGAAAATGTCATCATTGATTTCGTAGCTACAAAAATATTCTTATAAGTAACCCTCCCACAGACCTCATCTATTCAAAATCCAAAATTGTTCCAGCCCTCGATAGATACCTCTCCCTTTCTATTAAATTTGTTTCAAATGATTAAAATTTATCCTGTATCATCAAATTTTGTATCCCTCGAAATCCAATAACCCTTCCTAAATACAAATCCTACATGTACCCTATGAATCCTATGAATATAATACAACGATTTAAACACAAAGTATTAGTAAACTATAATCAGACTGAAAAACAATGGCGTAATTAAGTAAGGTGGAAATCATGATGTAATAATTTCAAAAAATTGCAAAGCAAAATAAATCAACCTTGAAATAGCGTCAAATAACCGACATTTTCACAGATCTTATAATGGAAATAATAGAAACCGCAAAGCAATCAATCTACCGGATAAAATCACACCTACTTTCTAATTATAGGAAAAATATCCTAGCAACCAATGTAAATTATTACAAAAACTTTCTAAAGGGGTAGTAAACCTTATCTAATCGTGTAACAGCAAAGCTAAACATCGTTTACATAAAATTTCATGGCAATCAATAGTGTCGATAAGATCAATTCCCGCAACAAAAGGAAAACAAAATTGTCAAGAATTGAAATTTAATAACAGGAATTATGTAACTGAATAACTACGTAACATGGAGATTATTAAATTCCTCTTTTTGTATATGGTAAAAAACTCATTTTTTTGGAAAGTAACACCAATGGATTATAGCTTTGTCAAACAGTTTTGGTGTCCTCTCTCCTGTTTATATAAATGCTATCATAAATATAATGATTGTTATTTATTTTTGAGTAACTAATGCTAAATTAGTAATTAAATTACCGTACTTATGATGTAATTGATTTTGATAAATTAAGTAATTGTAACATATTGATATTATTATCAATGTAATCAACTTGATACAATTATTTCTATGTTGTATTTAAGTTTTTAAAAAAATGATACCTTCATTGATTGATGAAAATCTGTAAATAGCAAAAATATCGATTAAATAATGTATTGAAAATTGCCGTTGCAGGCGGTAATCAAAATTCGCGAACTTGCAAGATTATCTGAAAGTTGATTATAAATGATCGTAAAAAAAACTAGGAAAAATATAGAAATTTATTGACCCGATAAATTAAGTTTTACGATGTTCAAAATGCAATGCCGACATACTATTGGAGTCAATAAATTATTCTTATGTTATTAGACATCGTTACACAATGTAGCGTTTCATTCAACTATTTATAGAATGGAATTCGCAGTATTTCTCTGATGTATCTATAGATGTTCTAATGTTAGTTTCCATTACACACCGTATTTAGTTACACTACCTTTGTGCGGCTGAGCGGAATTCTATAACCGAATGGACTACAGGCAATTGATCTGAACAGAGGCGTAATCAGGTTGTTATGTAATTGTATGTGCACCCAATGGCCTGGCCAAGCAAGATAAAGCAATTTGGGAACGAAAATTTCAATTAAAATTTAATTAATTCAATAGATTTACACTATCATTATTGCTTTCTGAATGGAAATACATATGATATATAGTATTTTGTATAATTTAAATTACTTAATTAATTATAATAAACCAATTGCGCATTTACTTTAAACAACTGCAAATAATTTGCAAAGTTTCTCTTACACAATAACCGTTACTTGACATGCATTCAACAAAATTAGTAGAATGTCCGTTGAGGATTTCGTTGGAACTTAATAAAAAGTTCAACGTAAACACGCTAACATTGTATTCAGCTTCCTCGGATGACTTCCGGCTGTCTTATTTAGAGATCTTCGTATTGCATTTCAGCAGAAATACGACACGTTTACAAACGATGCACTTGCACATCGAAAGTTAAGAAACACCCATTCCCCAACTTCAGTTTACACTGGCTTCGTTCCAAACAGCTTAAATGTCCTGTCTCCACGATATTTGATCATCATATCGAAATGTTTTCAAAATATAATTTCATTACCAAACACGTTATATTCCTTAACGAGAAATCAAGATTGTAGAAAACGTTTGATTTTTAATTGTGAAATGCAACACTTAATAATTAAATATTAATCAACCTAATTAAACAACATTAGAAATAGACCAACGTTTTTCAACCATAGTTACGTAATTTCTTCATATAAAAATAATGTAATACTGTATATTTCAATACACATTTTTCTTATATAAATTATAATATAATTTCTTATATAAAAATCATTGAAATGTAATTCAATTACTTCAGCAAATGAATTGAAACTGTAATGCAGTATTTAATTGCGCATTTCCTACAATCAACATTGAAAACTCTATAAATTATATGTGCATAGTGATTAATTTTTTTGTTGCAGAAATCTGATGCTAATATGCAAATATTAATATGCATTTTCTCCGTTCAAATACGATTGCAATCACTGCATTTAATTAAGGGAATTGCCATATTAAATAATTAATGTGGATTTGTTGCAGCAATTTATATTAAGTCAACTTGTAATTAATTACTTTATAATAGAAAGTAAATTATTTCAATATTCATTTGAAAAATGACATCTTCTCCAATGATTTAATAGATGTTTTTAAATGAAGAAAAAACAATGCAAACATCATGTTTAATCCCTTTTTTATGAAAGACTAAACGAAACAAATTCATTTATTTATATTGAACATTAGTCATTACTAATTTTCTAAGAAAAAAAAAGGAAATTAAACATAAAAAAGAATCTAAAACGTATGATAATCACTTTATGAAATTCTCATCTTTGCAAAAGACAAATCGAAACAACTATTTTTTTTCAGCTTAACAAAAGTTTTCAGGAAACAATAATATTTGAAATGGAAAACATATCAATGAATATGTATCTATAGCAAAGAAGTTTTCACTTTACGAAAAACAAATGATATTTTAACGAACAAGATATTAAGGGGAATAAAATATAAATTTTAAAAAAATCTGTGTAAATGTATGAATGTAACTTCTCACTTTCAAATATCTCGATATTTAAAAGACTAATCGAAATAAATAATTTTTTATTTATATAATTTAAACAAAGTATTCAGGAAAAAACAAATAACAGGTAATATTCTGATATAAATAGTATGTATAAAAATGTTCAATAGACAAAACGAAATCAATAATTCATATTTCTTTAACACATTTTGTTTCAGGAAAAATAATAGAATATTACTAAATAACAAATAAATTTTCATCTGAAACATGAAAGTTCTCACTTTACAAATGTATATTTTATGGAAGCAAAAAAGAACATTTGCATGAAACTGTAAATGCATTCAAATGGAATAGCCTAAATATAAACTATGTCTCTTACGTATTTTGCTGAATGCAATTCTGTTGTTGTTCAGAGCATAATAATTTAATACGTTAATTAATTTGCTGGTCGGCTGAATGGTAATCATAATTAATTAAAGCAATAAAATCCCCTCGGTTGTTTCGCGTTGTATCACGTACAGTAGAATGAAATTCATTTCGGCTTGAAATAACGTTTGATTGCAGCCGGCCTATTTAAATAAATTGTTCATGCTCCATTCGTGCATTGCAAAATAATGAAAATTTAATAAAATGTTATTATTGAATAGTCCGCAGTGCTTTTCCTATAATTTCATCGTGTTTATATCCATTTTGCTAGATGAATTTGCACTAAAACCGATCCAAATACTTTTCACAAAAGAATCTTGCTAAACTGTTTTTAGCTTTTGAAAGCAATAACTAAGAAATATATATTTATAATTAAGTTTTTCTTATTTTTATTTCATAAAATTTAAAATAATAATATACATTTCTTTGTATTAAAATAGATATTTTTATTTACAATCCAGCTTATAACAAAACATTCAGTATATGGTTTATAATACAATATAATAAATAACTGATGTATAATTTTCCATAAAGCTTTACGAGATTTATGTTATTTTTCCAAATATTTTATGTAAAATTAATTTATACTACGAAGGGATGTGTTAATTTATATTATCATAGGAAGTTCTGTTATTCATCTATTACAGTAAGTGGATTTGGAGGTCCAGCACACTTATACCTTTAACGTACAAACGAAAATACGATGAATATTAAATAAACATCCACTTGTTTTTACAACTAATTGAGGACTCTGTCCACTGCTCCCGCATACCGAAACCGAATTACTACAGTTGATGTAGAGTTAACTTTTGTAAACTTGCGCTCGGTCAGCTTGAATCCAATTTCGTGTTTTCTAGGGTCATCCATGTAGACCAGCGCTCCACAACCTTTTTATCGTCGCTGACCGGTTAACGTTTGATAATTTACCGCCGGCTGAAGGTGGTACGTTGATTGTTTATATTTTAGGTTGTTTTGATTTAATAAGCACAGCAATACATTTCCCAACTATCCTAGTTTCATAAGCATCTTTCAGATCAACTCTACCTATCATATTATCTGAGAAAATCGATAAAGTTTGAAGACACTGCTTTTTCGGCCATTCATTTTTCATTTTAACATCTAATTACAGCCAAACGACTAAAGTCATATAAATATATTAATATGGGTTACATTCCCCTACTATACAAGTTTTCTAATCACCTTTCAAATCAACTATATCTATTATAGTCTCCGAGAAAATTGCTAAAATGTGAAGACACTGCTTTTCGGTGTTAATATTTAATTCCTTCAAATTTGACAGCGAATTACAGCGAAACGGCACAGCAACAAATTCATATGTCGTACATTCCCACCTATCCAAGTTTCATAAGCATCTTTCATATCAACTCAATCTATTATATTATTTTGGAGAACCGTAGGTTTGGGTGTGTGAGGGTGAGGACATGGAGGCGGGTGCGAATTAGATATAGTGTACACAAAACACAAGAACGTATATTTGCACAGGAAGTAAGAGATCGTCGAATAATGTTACAAAAACAGACAGAGAGAACCTTACTGAACGACGGACGAGAGACAAGAGAGTGAGTAGGTAATTTAAATTTTAGACTTCATTTATTTAGGTGCAATACCAATACAAGTACATAATGTATATGAGCTTTAGCTCTTCTGGCATGAGTGAGTAGGTTCTTTCGTCTTGCTTCCAAGCCAATCATGTGAGCAGACATGAGCCCCACACTATAGTACACCCATACCTTGTTATACAGCCACTCTTTATACGGCATTTCGCTATAACGGCCATCTTCAATAAAGGCACATTTTCGATTTACGGCCTAAAATGTTTCGCTATAACGAAACAATATATCTACATGTTGCCAATCTTGCGCAAGCCCAATAATTGATTCCTTATACGGCTATTCACTTTGCGGCCAAGTTTCGTGGAACGTATCTAGGCTGTGAACCGAGTTATAGGTGTACTCTATATTCTGGACTATCAAAAAATGAACAAAACATAAACGTAATTTAACTTTCAAGCACACTTAGACCCAATTTGGCTGCATTCATTTTATCACAACTTACTAGTACACTAAAGTTTATAATATTAAATTCGTTGAGAAAAGAGATCTATAGTCAATAGCCTTTTGCTGTAATTGAATTATATTTAATTATTAATATAGTATTAAATTGTTTTTCTGTAATTTATTATTCTTGCAATACATATTATTTAAATGTACATTAACTACATTTGATTTAAAAATAAAACATTTTTAAGAAAAATATTCTTCTACTTAAAAATCTCAAACTAATCTTAAAGTTCATTAACCTAAATCATCTTTGTATAATATATATATAAAAGAAAAAATAAGATTTGTTTTATTATAAACTTTTCGATATCTCCACTAAACGAACAATGTGTATATATAAATATATAATACATCACTTCATAGAATATGTTTGTGAAACAAAATCTATAATGAGATCGGTATGTTAATGCAGATATAAAAAAATGTAAATATAAATATATTTTGAATGTATTATCAAAAAAAAAATAATAACAAAAGTAAAACGCAAAGCACTTGACGTTAATGGCTTGCATATGAATTTATGAACGTTATCAGGACATACACCAAAAATGTACATTTTGTTTGCGAATACGAGAAATAATCTGCACGATAAATTACGTCCCCTGAAAATGATATAAATTACTCGCAAGCCGCGAATGACCTTTCACAACAACTAATTTTAATAAATTATTGATTTTAATATTAATATCAGCATTTGTACAGAGTTTTCATATTATCATGATAAAAAACACCAACGAACCACAAATTCACTTGGTTCGGCCGAAAACATCTAGTCCAAAATATTGTATTAATGTTATTAATTTTATACATTTCTTTTATTTCTATTGGAATATTTTTTTTCTATTGTAGAATGCAGTTTCTTCTTTCATTTTCGTAAAATTATTATTTTATAATTTGTATTCTTAGGGAGAAAAACTTAAGTCGTCAGTCGTCAATTTATTGCTTATAAAGCTATTTCTATTGTAATTTAATTAATAATTTAATAAGTTTATAGATATAACTGTTGATTTATGATTAGTGAATGTTATGTAATCACTACTACTAGTTTATACCATGAAATTTATTGTTTAACTAAGGAAATGATATATTTTATGATATAACAACCTTATGGTACAAAACTGTAGCATATTTCTTAAACTTTTATAAATTTTATATTTTTATACTATAATTAACAATGTTAATTTTATTTTTAATTTAACTCAAAGATAAAACAATGAGTAGGAAATAATGTATATTCGGATATTTGTTAATCATAAAATGTAGTGCACATTAAACTTAACATGAGACATTTAAGTATTTATTATCCATACAATTTCGTATTTGTATAAATGAAATGTTTATATGTCATTTTTCTTAACAATGTTAAAATACGTATGGTAAAAATGAACAGAAAGAGATTGATTCTGCAAATCGAAAAATAATTAGTTAATAATTAATACTATAATTTGATTATAAGATTTAAATCATTAATTATATTTTTATATTGTATTAAATAAGTAAGCTATGATAAAAATATATAAAGTATCTAATACGTATGAAAATAAAAGAGAAGTGCTTGTCATTTGAAATTATTGTTTTGATGTGTCTTTTTACAACGATGCGAACACTTTGTTTGGAAACGTTGTCCATTGACAACTAATCCCTTGAAGACTGTTTTTTTATTAGGAATCCATGGCCTCAATCCAGAAGCTCTGAAAAATGCACTGAAAGAGACCACAAACTCCTGTATTGCATGTGGAACTCGTTCCTTTAGGATATGGATTAATCTATAGTAAATATCAGTAAAAAGGACAAAAATACACCACGATATATCAAATCAATTAAAGTTTATATTTAGTTATGGTCGTTAGCCAATTATATATCTATATAATAATGTTTATTGTAACGATAATCATAAAAAACTAATCCAATAAAAAGAAGAAAGTAATATGTTGAAAAAATCAAATAAATCCCATTGCTCCAAAGGGAATAGCCCTATCATAAATCTTTCTGTCCTTGTTTCTATATATTAATTATATAATGGTTAAAATAGATTGGCTTTTTATCGATACAAAACTTACGAAACTTTCTTAATAATGAAGAGTTTGGAACTTTAATGACTAAGACTCACCTAACATTCCGTAGAATCGCATGTTGATAGGAAACAACCATTTTACGTCAAGCTGTTCAAAGTCACTTTTATGTCTATTGTAAAACACAAACACTTAAATTGCTTTCAGTTTTGAGAATAGATACTTTTCAATATTTCTCCATCAAACTAAGTTACACGTTAATTTCCTTAATGACAGCTGTCAGAACAAAAATTATGATTGCTTGACATTTGTTTAAACAACGCATACTATGATATAAGAAAAATGAACAAAATATATTGGTGTTTTATCAGTATTAAACTTTTGTAAGATTTTTATTTTTTGAATTGTTTGCGACTTTGCAGAAATTCGTGGTTTTAGCATAATAAGTATACATGTTACTACAGCAGTTAATTTATATTTTGTAGATACAAAAATAAATTACATAAAGAAAAAGTCTCCACGTAATTTAAAAAATTGTATGGTTGCTCTGCGAGTTCCAAACTAGCGTCAAGTAACACAAACTGAGTAATGTAAATAATTTGCTTTCCTGGAAATTTTAAATTATTTAGGAGCAAATGAAGCTTATCCGAGAGCAAACCCCGGACGGTGCATCAGTAGGGTGAATGAGCTTGTTCGACCCAAAGTGACCTACATATATTTATATATATGTAATTTAGTAAACAGGCCTTATCTGGGGTCCATGGTTAAAAGATACAGGGAAACCCCCGAAACCCTAGCCGACATTATTATATCCAGATCTGGGCAATAAATTCTCATTTCCGAAAATGGAGCACACCGCTACTTGAACGGAGGCTCTCACCCATCGATTTTGTTGTTTACCACCACTATAATCCATTCCGTGCTACAAATGCTGAATTCTAACTGCAAATCGAGCTTTTACCATGCATGTTCACTCATTTTTATATTACTTTTTACATTTCCATAAATAAATTTTGAAAATATTGAACAATTCATGTTTCCTTTTTATTATCATTTTGTGTACTGTTTTAAATACAATCATTTTTTCATTATTTGTTTATATATTTCATAAACTTATAATGTAAAGCTTCGAGATGTTTGTTAAGTAAACTACTTCTAAAAAGAATCATTAATCGATCAGTATGGTTCATGCAACATGCAAATGTTTGTTATCCGAACGGCTTTACATGAAATGTTTGAGTCACTTTCTTACAATTTTTCAATTGTCAATATAATTCTGTTAAAGATAATCTACAAATTGTTTGTTAAGTAAACTACTTTTGAAAAGAATCATCAATCGATCAGTATGTTTCATGCAACATGCACATGTTCGTTATCCGAATAGTTTTACATGAAATTTTTAATTCACTTTCTTACTATTTTTCAATTATCAACATAATTCTGTTAAATACAATCTACAAATTGTTTGTTAAATAAACTGCTTCTGAAAAGAATCATCAATCGATCTGTATGGTTAACACAACATGCACATGTTCGTTATCCGAATAGTTTTACATGAAATTTTTAATTCACTTTCTTACTATTTTTCAATTATCAATATAACTCTGTTAAAGACAATCTACAAAGTGTTTGTTAAATAAACAGCTTCTGAAAAGAATCATCAATCGATTTGTATGGTTAACACAACATGCACATGTTCGTTATCCGAACAGTTTTACATGAAAATTTTGAGTCACTTTCTTACGATTTCCAATTATCAACATAACTCTGTTAAAGACAATTTACAAATTGTTTGTTAAATAAACTAATTCTGAAAAGAATAATCAATCGATTTGTATAGTTAACACAACATGCACATGTTCGTTATCCGAACAGTTTTACATGAAATTTTTGAGTCACTTTCTTACGATTTTTCAATTGTCAACATAATTCGGTTATAGACAATCTTCAAATTGTTTGTTAAATAAACTACTTCTGAAAATAATCATCAGTCGATCTGTATGGTTCATACAACATGTTCATGTTCGTTATCCGAACAGTTTTACATGAAATTTTTGAGTCACTTTCTTACAACTTTTCAATTGTCAACATAATTATGACAAAGTCAATCTTCAAACTGTATGGTATGGTTCAGACAACAAATATATGTTCGTTATCGGAACAAGTGTTTAATGTCCGAACAACAAATATTACTGTTTTTTTTTGTACGATCTATACAAAATCCACAAGATTATCTTGATTCTTATATTTTTTGATGTTATTTATACATATTTATGCATTTGCCTAACTAAAATTAAACAGAAAAGACAAACATAGTAACTAATAAAAAAAATTACTATTATTTCATATAAGACATTTCTCCTTATATTTGGCTTTTCTATAGGCGCTATATTTTTTTTCTTGACGATAAACGGTGTCTCATTACTACATATTAGGCTATAACTTATCGTTACTTGTTTGTTATGTAACATAAATATTCAATTACGACGTTGTACAATATTTTTGTATATATATATATTAAGAACACTGAAGAAAAGGTCAAATATTTTGTGATAAAAAACGACGCTCTGCATTCTTTAGACACCAAAAGAAAATGTTGTTTGAACCTAAATATATATATATTTTTACTATAGCATGACCACAATATTCATAACGTAATCATTTTTCGTAATCGCATTTGAATGCAAACTATTTCAATATTAAATAATATATCATTTATTAATTTTATAAACAGGACTCGTTATTGTAATTTTACATATACCATTTAAAACCATTGAAATTCGAATAACATTTTAGGAATTAATTAATTTGGTTTTCCGATGATAAAAATATAATTCTTGAAAATTTTCTGTAATAATATTTCGTTATTTATTTATATAACACCTGATGGACAACATTAATGGTAATTCAATTCATGAATAGCAAAATGTTGCTGTAATTTTCAAAATGAAATCAATTTTGTTTTTTATTTATAAAAGCATACATAAGAATCGATTTATTATCATTATATAATAATCTAGTGACTTTTGAACAACCATATATAATTAATTTGAACAATAGTAAAAATGTGAAAAAGTTTATTATAAATTTGTTGCAATAAGCTACATGATAAATATAAACCAAAATAATGCAAAGAAAACACAATAATTGCTGCAAAGGGATATAGTCTTCTTCCTGCCCTTCACATCACATTTGATATACTAATAATTTAGTAATATACTTTCCAATATGTATATTATTGTTATTTTTTTACAGTTTTCAACAGAGAGTTTTCCCTTTTTTAAGCCTCATTGTAAGATAGTTGTGGTATTTCTTTACTTATTTATATTTCATTTATATTACTTTCATTCTAGTCAGTTTCTTCAAGTTTTTTCCTCCCCTTTGATGTTTGTTTTTACACTTCATCACGAGTATTATTTTATCAAATTCTATACAAAATACCATTAGATTTTCCTAATTTTATTACTATATTTTTCTAAATTTATTTATATATACAATTTACTTATTTAAGTATACTTATAACATTGCATATCAAAATCCGGTGCAAGATAAATACTTAGATTAAATAATTCATGTATTATATTTGAGGTAAGTTTATTAATTTGTTTGTTTTTATTTGAATTTACTTCTAATTTCATTTTGAATATTAAATCCATATTTATAGTAAATTTATTTTCATTAATTGTATTTATTGAGTATAAATCTTATAAATTTATTATTTTTAAACAAATAATAACTATACTTGACAAAATTTACGGCATTTTTAATACTATTGACTTTCTGTACCATTTTTTTGTAATAATTATTGTATACATTTGTTCATTATTTACATATTTAGATATTTGGAAATTCCTGTTTAAATTTTATTATTAAATTTTCGTTATGTATATATTGTATATGGATATAAAACTTAAATTGGAATGTGTTGAAGATTCGGCTATTTCAATAATAACGGTAATCCTTTTAATAGTGTAGTAATAAAAAATGTAGTTCATAATAACATAAAATTAGCTTTGTTTTCCCTAAAATATTGCTTGACTATTATTGTATTGTATTGTACGTGTATTTTTTTAATGAATAAATTCGTATTTACAATGAAATTGTGAAAATAATGTTCGATAAAATGTGTCGCTCAATTATGTTGCATTGTGTGTGTTCTATTTTTTTTATTAATAAATATATTGATGTAATGAAAATGTCATGATGAAACATGTTACTCATTACTGAAGAAAACGTTCCTTGAATGAAATATTAATTAAGTAATTACATTCATTTAATAATTGTTTTCCTGGAACATAGTTTTTTCAGTTTGCTTATTGTTTTGTGTCTGCATAAATAAGTAAATTAAAATCGATACGTGATTTCCAAAGTAAAGTAGAGTTCAGGTATTTCCTTCAATGTTTGAAGGTGAATTATTGAACAGCACGCCAAGGCTCATCAGCATGTCTATTCATGCACGTCTATCGCATGGACGTCGGTAATAAGTACACGCTTTACTTTATTTATTCCCTAGCTAAATATCGATTTTATATGTAATATTACCACGTATCCAGGTATTGGAAAAACAATGAAAATTCGTGTTTGATGAGTCTAAGGAAGAACCTGTGGAAGAACAATACCTTGATAGGTGACGCCGGAAACGAGCAGATCCGTCGAGAACAGGTGATGCGAGACGGTGAGGTTGTAGTGTGGTCGATCGGTCCTCTTGGCACCGTCCAACGTGCGGCATTCGCGTGGAGGTCCTGGCGATCGTCCAGGTGCAGGATCACCCTCGTCCCTCGTCCTCAAAGACATCGCACCTCCGCCCCGGATCACCCCGAACACGATCAAAGAGACCGAAACCAAAAGCATCTTTGCCATGTCCATCGAAGATAAACGGTACATCGTAGTCCCAAAGTAAGAAAAGCTACTTCTTCTCTCGCAACTTATTATATCACAGACGCATTTCCGATCGCCGCAAAAAACTTACGTATTAAATCTAAACCTATCCTTGCTACATTTAACTCTAACATTAGTATTAATATTATCATACATTTTAATTACCAACATCAAACCGAAAATTATTTAAGCAAAACAATGTAATTCCGAAATATTCTTCACACTTAAAGAAGCTTAACTCGTGTTAGTTATTTATGAATTTATTTTCTTAAATTTATTATTATTTAGTTATTTTCTTGTTATTTTTTTTTTGAGGGTTGATTGAGATCGCTTCGGCAAAGCAAGTACGTTCAGAATGCGGAGATGATGTTATTGTTGTTTGTTAAGATTTATTTTCTGTGTGTTTTTGTGTTTTTTTTAATGACGATATCTGGGGTGTGTTTAAGAGCGAAGCGAGTGGCGGTTCTGCCGGACGCACTGAAACTGGAAAAATTTCCTCGTCCGCCGCTTTCAGGACTGAAATGCGGTTGGGGGTGGCTGAAAACCCCGTCGTGGCGGGGGTAGAACGGCCCGCGCGCGCATTAATTCCCTTCCATTACATCACTGCCGAAGATGCTTTACCTTCACCATGCACACGTAAGGAAGGAAGGAAGGAACGCATCTTTTCCATCACTTTTCCATGCCCTTTCATCTTCACTCATTTATTTATTTACTCGCATGTAACTTTTCCAGCGAGATCTGACGATGACAAATGGATTGGTCGCATTATGAAATAAACATTCGCGGTTTTCATGAGTTTCCTTTCTGCGTTCTTGAAAGTCGTTGTTCGGTTCTTGTTTTTTTGACCTCGTTTCTGCATTTCCTCTGGGCTGGCACCGAACCTAGGTTTGCCTCCCTTCATCGATAAAAGTTACGTAAAGTTGACATACATTTATCAGGACGTCAACAGAGCAGCTACCGTTTGAATACAGAGGAGGTGCCTCTCTTTTTTTCATGGGTGCTTTTTTCATACTATTTTTTCTGATTCAGCAAATGGAACACATAAATTTCCGATAAAATTGCAGAGCGTGGACCGATGCCAACGTGACACGATTCGCAGACAAACAAAACCTAAGGCTTTATTAAATCAATATTGTTACAACTTAATTATATTTTAACTCAATTAATTGCAATAGAAAAATACAATAATAATATTTATTGCAATAATAATCCCTTTTTATTAGGCCCAGATTTTCTCCCATAAACTTTTTAATTCCTAGAAATTTTACTAATTTCATGTCCAATTCTAGCAAAAAATCTAATAAATTTCACAAAAAAATAAATTATAATAAGTAAAGTGGTCGATAACTCCTTATATTTTGAAAGTTAAATACTTTATTTATTACAACTAATATCAACTTTTTCGTCATTTCTGTTAAAAATAAAAAAAAAACTTTACATATAATAGATGTTTAACCTGATGTTTTTCCTATGCTATAAGATTAATTAAATTATTACTTTTGACTATTATTGTTGCAACAAAATGAATGTTTTCCTTTTCTTTCTACCAATAAAAATGAGATTCATTGTGTAAATGTAAAAGTTTTACTAGTATACTATAGATTTGTATACATAATTTCAGAATGCAAAGTATCATTTTCATAATTATATAAGTATAATTAACATTGTTAATATATATGTTCATTAAATTATGTTTAGTTTTTTAATAATATATAGTATTTTCACTAATAATAATTATACTGTATTCAATCGTACCAAAACATAATCTAATTAATATTCATTTCAAATATTCATTTAGTTTATATCAATATATAAACTAAATGAAATTTAATTAATGTTTATGAAATGCAGATATTAATATTTATAATCAATTGTTTGTATATTATTATACTAAATATATTATGTATACAAACAAATACAATTTACAAAATGTTAAACAGTCCTTTCAATGAAATTTGTTTATATTAATTTATATATTTTTTACATAAAAAAAATCCATAGAAGTATTGATTTGTCCAAATCAACTAAAGTCAAATACTTAGGTATACATCTGGACAGAAGGCTTACTTGGAAAGACCACATTCAGGCTAAAAGGAAATAATTGGAAATCAAATTTAGAAAATTCTATTGGTTATTAGGGCAAAAGTCGGAATTATCAGTGGAGAATAAATTATTAATATACAAGGTAATCTTGAAATCAGTATGGACATATGGGGTGTAGCCAGCAAATCGAAAATACAAATTATCCAGAGATTTCAATCAAAATGCCTAAGAAGTATCATCAGGGCACCGTGGTTCATCTCAAATAGGCAAATACATAAAGATCTCCATATAGATTTTGTTCAGGATATAATACCGATGTTTAGTAGCAGACACACAAATAGACTGGAATTACATAATAATGTTCTGGCTATTGACTTACTTGACAACAGCAAAACAACAAATAGACTTAAGCGTTGTAAACCACTAGATTTAGTTTATAGATTTAAGTAAATGATTTAATGTGTATATTCACAATATGGTAAACATCCATAGTTTATCTGATCAAAGTCACCCGCGATCAAATTTACTTATTGTTCAACTTGAATAGATTGTAAATAAACTTGCTGACACAAAAAATATAAGTATTGATTTGGCGCAACTCTTAACCGAGTTGTTAAGAGTCCCTGTATCACAAAAATCTAGTGCGAAATGGTACTGGTCCAAACCCAACCGCAAACCGATTTTCCCGGCATTTACCGTTCAGCAATAAAGGCTGAATAAGGACCGACTAGGTGCCAGAAACAGGGCCGTAACATAGAAAAAAAATGTATTGATTTATAACCCACAATTGATTACGTAAATAACACGTTATATATGGCAATATATATGATAATTATATAGTCTAATTACACTTTCAAAAATTGAAAAAAGAAATCCTTGAATAATTCGGATTTTTGTTTGTTAATACAAATTAATACAATAATACAAAAATTGTAATAATACATTTATAACACTACACTTCAATTGAACGACTTTAGAAGCTCCCTATGATTCATCATGACGTAGACACAAATCATCACATAATTTGAGTTTTTTTAAGTCTTTAATTAACTAATATTAAAAGCAGTAAAAAGTAATAATATGTAAAAGGCAATTGTGAATTAATAAGTTATATTGTCTCTCAATAAAGAGTTTTTTTTTCAAATATTGTGCGCAATATTAAGAATAATTATATCATCCAAATTGTATTACTGCCTATTGAGAAATAAAAATAAATAATTGAATTAAATTTTATACATGAATTGCTGATAAAACGAATCAATATTATGGGCTTCCAAAAGTGAATTTCCATTACATTAATTGCTATGTAAAAAATGATCAATTATTTTCAAATAATAGAAGATCTATTTAATTCTAAAAGCTATAAAAACCGATTATGTAAGTTACAATTATTACCAGGTTGTTAGTACTTTTCCAATCTTTTTTTATAAATAATGTTGTTTACAATTTTTAAATATTATTATTATGAAGGTATTTTCATGATGCTTTCATTTCTTCATAGCGTTCAATCTATTTTTGCAATGCCTATAAATAGCAACGTTTGTTCCATAAATAAATAGCTCGATGTTGAAGCCATCATAAACAGACTATATGAGAGGTTTAATTACGGTTTCATCAATGAATTTGCCTATATTATCTATCCATCAAACCATCCTGTTATTTGAGGTTTGCTCTATTATTAGTAAACTCCAATTCGAATCATATTTCAATTTTTGTGTTCTCACTTATTTATATGTTATTAATATGTTAATTTTTTTTAATTACTTCTCATTAATAATTACAATCATCTATATGTTTATACAAATTTCGATAAGCTCTTGAATAACATATTTTTTTATTAAGAAAAACGTTTAAAAATTGCTAGATTTTTCATGTAACAACTTCAATTGCACGTTCTTTTTTCAAGTTTTTTTTTTCATAAATGTTCATCGTTGGATATATATTATATGGAGTAAACAACGTTTATACACATAAATACACTAGATGCAATTATTATGTAATGAAGAGATGATCTCATGTAAATTTAAATTTTGAATATGTTCAAATTGGAATTTAGTTAGTGAAGTTTTATCTGTTTATTTCACATTTATAATCATTTTAATTATAAAAGTTTTATAATTCCTACTCGTATAAAATGACTTTTAGCCGATCAAACGTGTTAATGGAAAAGATAACTGTTGACTATTTTGAGTGAATATTTCAATATACAACAAATGTAAGTTGCACATGCAACTTACTACCTCAACTACATAATATTAAGTAATACCCTCTGACCCAATTTGTGGTTAATAAAGATGTTTTTTACTGTGTAATAGCATCCAATTGATTGTAGTTCTAAATTTATTATTTGTAAAAAATAATACAAAAGGAAGTCAATCTTCCTTTTTGTGTGGTAGTAAAATCGTAGTGCAGGAAACGAATCTGATTTTATACTTCAGCTGTAATAAAATCAATTGATTCGTATGACATTTGCAGGATCTGTTACATGGGTAAAGTGTTTTTGCTTTAAAAAAATCCGCTTCACACGTCTTTGCATTATTAATTAACCTTTAAGTGAAATATCAATAATTTTGACATTTAATTATCAATGACATACAATGCATGCACTTAGAATAGATTGATTTAATAAAAGAGCATATGCATATTGGAAGTTTCCCTATTTATAAGTAGTTAAGTAACGTTAGGTCCGGAATGCATTTGGATTGATGATACATTTTGTTTACAAATGAAAAAATAGTAGTACAATGTTAACAATGATTAATGAGATAGAAAATTAGTTTGTCTTTGTAGAAATAGTTTGTCTGAAATGAAGTGTAAAAGTGTAAAAGTGTTTAAAATTTAATTATGAGTAGCCCTTTGCAATAATGATTTTTCAGTTGATTAGTCTTCTTTGTAATTAAGATTGTTTATTATAATTATTGTTGCAAGAAATATTGTTATTATTAAACAGTTACGTTTTTGCAGTTTAATTATAGAAAATAAGCTGCCATCCTTCAATGTACTCTATTACACGTCATGTAACTTTTCGATATTTTCTTTGACGTCAAAAGCAAATCTTTAAATTTACAAATAAGTCCAGTTGATTGACACACGGCGTATGCAAATGGTTCGAAGTTTGTGGAAAACTGAATTTTCACGCATATTAAACTCTCTCTCTCTCTGCGGTTTCCAAATGGAATTCATGAAATACGGCTTAGCGTGACGGGCTGTTGCAGACCTACCGGAGTTAGTCGATATGTTTGTGCATCATGATAAAAGCTGTTTTTTTTTACTTTTTCTTCATGGGAAAGTCCTTGAAACATTACCAACTTCATTTACTTGCAATCATCTTGAGTACACTTAAAATATTTATTTTACAATCAAGTCTGCATTAACGAATAGGTCAATGATCGAAAAATTTCAAATATTTGAGCTGTCTTTATAGATTCTCAAACATTTATACAAAATACCTATTTATAATGAAATATTATAAGAATTACTGCGTTAATCAAATCTCCGTTTTCTGAGGTAATTATGCTATGAAGGAGTATTGCTTATTGTTGTTATATCAATGAATTAGGGGACCGGAAAGTAATGTCGTTTTCGTGTATGTCAATGTTTATTAACTATATATTAGCTAATGTCTAATTTAAAGTCGTGTCTTTAATATTATAAAGTTAAAGTTACTTTATTTTAACAAATTAGAGAAATGGTAAGCCAAATACCTGAAGTGATCCATAAGCTACATTGTTTGCTTTTTGACTTCCACAAAGGTAGTTATGTAACAGTTCTTTTTTACGATCATGCCTACAACACTTTCTAATTGACAAAAAAGAAAATTTGAATGATATCATAAAATGTATTTTGCTCTAAAATCAATAGATTTTTATAGATCATTGAAAATGTGTTCATTATATGGTAAAAGGTTGTTGATAATGAGAGTAATTACATCAATGATTAAAAATTAATTAAAATATATTGGTTTGAAATTGATGTAAAAAAAATCGACATTACTTTCTGGACCACCTAATATATTACATTGATTATAATAACACAAACAATTACTCAAGAACTGATATACACATGTAAATTATAGAAAATAATGGAAATTAAAAAAACACCTTTATTTTGAAATCGATTTATTGCAGCATCGTTAAAAAACTTTCAGGTTCCTTTAATTATATTACAATAAGGATAACAAAACGAGCGAAATTGCAGTTTAAAAGGCAAACATTGTTCTATGTTTAAGTTGGAAATACGTGCGTTCGAATATGTACTTTATTTAATAGATTCAATATATTTTCATCGCAAAATACACTTCACCGATTGCGAAATAGGTAATAATTCAACAACAAACTTTAACCTGAAGTCACATCCGATGATTTATTTATTATCAGTTGGTTATTAATATTCAGCATGATATTTCGTTATTACAAAGTAGATAATATTTCATCCAAAAGGTTCAATGTGAAGTCACATCGATTGATTTGTTTATTATTAGTTAGTTCTACTTTAATATTTATTATTTTATTTTCAATTTCATAAAATGTATAATTTTTTGCAATAAGTAGCAAAAAAGCAACATGTCTTAAAAACTTCTAAAAATATGTATATATTGGTCAAGAGGACTTATACTCAAAGGGCTGGAGACGCCTTTCTAGAACTTGAGAAATAGTGAATCGAGCAAAACCAGGATCAATTTACATACCAATACCCAGTCAAACGATGTAATTGCTATGTTAGGGATAGTAGCAGGTACAAAGAGAAGGGAACTAGTGGAATTGCAGCGCACCAATATGACTAGTGCCTTAACGAGGGTATGAAGCGATTGTGGCAAGTGCCTAACTGAGACTCAAGTTGTAACCCAATAATGATAAAAATAAATAAAAATACTAACGCAATAATTAAAATTTTACTGAGAGCTACATGTTTTGCGTCCCAAACCCAGTTGCGAGTTTTCGTCCCGCACTTGTTATGGCATTGGTGTTCATTCCTTATAGAGATAGTTTAAGTGTCAAAGTCAAAGCATTCGATAAACATAGCTGCAAAGTGCAGGTGTTCACTCCTTATATGGATAGTCAAAGCATTCGATAAACGCAGCTGCAAAGTGCAGGTGTTCACTCCTTATATGGATAGTCGAAGCATTTGATAAACACAGTTGTAAAGTGCAGGTGTTCACTCCTTATATGGAAATTTAATGCTGCAAATAGTTGCAGACATGTCAAATCTTTATAGCATTAAGTGAATGTTTATATACATAGATTTTAAAATAAAATACATGATAAAAAACGAAATAATTTGGTAAATAATTAATATCACCAGCATTAAAGTTAAAACAATATTAGTCATTAATTAAACAAAATATATATTGATTTTGTGGTTTTTAAAATAAGATTATTAGAATCTTTAAACGTGTTGGTTTATATGTAATTGCAAGGCATTTATCTTACCATACTTTTCCAAATTACTAGAATATTTAGACATTTTGTATAATGCCGAGTTATACAATATTCCGCATTCATATATATGTAGTATACACAAACAGTTTAGTGCATATGTGCGATAGTCTCTAACTAAGTATTATTAATGGTGTTTAGTGGGATACCGAGCTGCGGATTAATTAAGGCAGCGAGGAAATTGGAACTTGGAGAGGATGGAAAATGGTGTCCTGGACAGGTGGATATGAGGGGAGCGAGAAAGAGTGAGAGAACAACGACTATGATAGGTATGAGAGTATATATATAGTATATGAGCGGAAGGGAGAGAGAGAGAGCGTGTTGGAAAATTCAGGTGGTTGGTGCAAATCCATGTTGTCTGGATTGCCGAGTCGTCGGAGAAACTGCTCGGAGGGTTCGAGGAGAATGTTGTGGTATGGGTTATACAAGTTTTGTACGGTATGCATTATTAAATCGATCCCATTGCAAATGCGCACTTTAGGACAGCCGTTAAACAAACCCGCAACTGCAATTTAATTAAATCTCTCGAACTGAAAAGAAACCATCTGCATACGCAATTTTAGTGGAAACCTTTTTGAAGGAGCAACAAACTCATTAAGGAGAGGACTTGAAAGCGTACAGGAGTCGTATTTGTTTCTCACCTAATTGGGCTGCTTGTAACTTACACTCGTATACTTGATCTATACACTTCTTACTGAAGTTGTCACACGTTTAGTTTTGTTGCCAACTTCAATGTTGAATACTCTAAAATTAAGATTAAATTAATTTTGATCTAATTACGTAATTATTCTTAGGTTACTTGGAAGTACTCAACATCAAGACTTTCAAAATAGTGACATTTAAATCTTGTGCATAAAGCTGCTGTGAATGGCCTTTATAACAGTTGATTTTTTTAATATGTTTCATCATTATTATTGTTATTTAGAGAAACTTTATTACTAGAAAACAAACAAAAAATAGTCAAATTTGGAAAATATCAAAATTCATTCAATTTATATGTAATATACATGCATTAATGTCTGAAATGATCTGTCTATCAGATCACTGAACATATGTTGTTTATCTTTTTCATATTCAAGACGTTTTGGGCATTTTCAATGGAATTTGCAATTTTGAAACAAGTTTGACATATTCATATCATTACAATAATAAGTATGTTACTAAGAAACAAAAATTGTCAAAATTTAAAAAAATGTCATCATTAACTTTTTGTAACATAAATATCTAAAATTATTTGACTATCAAATTATTAAGTTATGTGTATCTTATTCATTTTCAAAACTTTCTGAGATGAAAATAAATTTAAAACGATTATGTAATCCAATTATAAGTAAGTTACTTTGCATCACAAAACTTTAACAATTAAGAAGATAACCAATCTCACTAAGATGGGTTAGCACTTTGTTAACAAGACTTTGTTTATTAACAAAATATCATCTAATTACCCTCAATCTACTTATAAATTGATTAATTCGAGTCTGATGAATTTAGTTTATAAAAAAAAGATTATTATATAAAGAAAATATTCATGTTTCGTTATTAATCAATAAGTATGGAAGAAAATGTTATCCTACACCAAATTATGAACTATTCTAATTTATTATAAATGAGAAAATCATTTACTACTAAAACGTTCAATAAATAAGAACATCTATAGTAATTGTGCACATTTATCACAATTTGTAAATGTACACATTAATAATTCTTTAATCCAAGAACTTCCAAATTTACAGGATCTTTAACATACACATTTTTAACAATTTGTAAAATATTTATTTATATAATATATTGTTTTTCTCTCTCTTTCGTTCAAATTGAGTATTTCACGGTTAAGCTTATAAAAAGCGTTGTTTGTTTAGATTGGTTCGCTGCAAGATGTTGTCACACAGCTGTTGCCCGTCGATTTTATTATATACCAGCATATTTTGATATAACAAAGCTGAAAAATGTGGAAAAATGTACAGAATTTCAGCACAATTTACTTTTATTTTACTGATTGCATTTTCAAGAAATTGATGAAACTTTTAAAAAAAAGCATATCATCAATATGAAAATGTATTATAATGAATCACAATATATTATCAGTTTAAAAACTAGATACCAAAATAAAATGTAACAAAACATATTTTTTAAACTATGGGATTACCTTTGAAAATATTTAAAATCATTGGAAAATGTTGAAAATCTGTTGTAATTTTTCATATCTTCAACTTTGAATGCGAATTACAACCAAACAGTTCAAGCTACATCAATAAATTAATATGTGTTACATTCCCCAATTATCCAAGTATCATAAGCATCTTTCATATAAACTGTATCTATTATAGTCTCCGAGAAAATCGCTAAAAAGTGAAGAGAATGCTTTTCCTGCTTTAATTTTTCATTTCTTTAACTTCCACAGCGAATTACAGCCAAACGGGTCAAAACACAGCAATAAATGCATATGCGTTACATTCCCGAACTATCCTAGTTTCATAAACATCTTTCGGATCAGTTCTATCTATTATATTTTTCGAGAAAATCGCTAAAATGTGAAGACTGCTTTTCCTGCTTTAATTTTTAATTTCTTTAACTTTCACAGCGAATTACAGCCAAACTCCTCTAGACACAGCAATAAATGCATATGCGTTACATTCCCGTACTATCCTAGTTTCACAAACATCTTTCGGATCAGTTCTATCTATTATAGTTTTCGAGAAAATCACTAAAATGTGAAGACACTGCTTTTCCGGCCATTAATTTTTCTTTTCTTCAAATCTAACCGCGAATTATAGCCAAACGACTCAAGACACAGCAATAAATTAATTCGAGTTATATTTACCAACTATCCAAGTTTTATAAGCATCTTTCAGATTAACTGTATTTATTATAGTCTCAGATAAAACCGCTAAAATGTGGAGATACTGCTATTTTCTTACGTAAATTTTTAATTTCTTCAACTTTAACAGCGAATTACAGCCAAACAGCTCCAGACACAGCGATAGATTAATATGAGTTACATTCCCCAACTATCCTAGTTTCACAAACATCTTTCGGATCAATTCTATCTATTGTGGTTTTTGAGAAAATCGCTAAAATGTGAAGACACTGCATTTTTGGGCTGTTAATTTTTAATTTTTTCAACTTTGACAGCGAATTACATCCAAATGGCGCTGGACACAACAATAAATGGATATGCATTGCATTCCACAACTATCATAGTCTCATAAACATCTTTAGGTTCAATTCCATCGATTGTAGTTTTGGAGAAAATCGCTAAAATGTGAAGTCGATGCATTTTTCGACTATTAATTTTTCATTTTTACAACTTTGACAGCGAATTACAGCCAATGGACCACTTGATCCACCATTTGAACCGAGGGATGCGGACCACTAATCTACACAATGCTATGGCAGTTTATGTGAAAATAATTTACATCGAAAGTGGTATGATTAATACTTCAGTAATTATATAAAATGTAAATATCAAATTAGTTTAGAATTTTAATTAGAAGAAAGTATTAAATATTTACATATATACATAATTATTATCATATTCTGATATAATCTGATTACGTAAGTAATTTAATGAATGTTTATGTGAGCATGAAATTGTAATTACACACAAAATACGGAGACGCTTATATAAAGCGTAGCTCATTAGAGTCTGCACCTGTTAAGAGCCCCATGATCAATGCTTTACAATATTTTAAATTATAAATAATTTCGATCATCACGTATTAAATTTATGATCGAGAACAGAGAAAGAAGAAAATAACAGACAATAGTACACGTGACGCAAAGAAAACTGTGAGAAGCCATAAAAGACCGAAAGGCTTACGGCGCAACTTTCTGAATTTAATGAAATTTGTTCTCTCTAATATATATATATAGCAAATTACAATTTTATTCCATGAGGCGACAAATGAGAGACATCTCTTTCGCTCGTGGACCGCATTAATGTAAGCCCTCGGTCAACATTTGTTCCGTTTAAAAATGATTCCTAGAGACACAATTAAAACTTTTTTCATTGCAGAATCGTTATTATTTCGCTGCATTAAGAGCAATCTTGTTATAAACTTGAATTGAAATACTTCACAATCCTAATTGAATTTCAACAGTTTACATAGAGATTTAATGATATACAGTGGAGACTCGGTTTTCCGTTCTTGAATAGTGTTCGAAAACCGAAACAAAAAAAAAACAATAATTTTAAAACATTTGTTGAATGCAAATACTAAAATCATCACGTTGATTAAAATTTTAATCATTAATGTAATTACTATTTCCATCATAAATTACGTTTGATTAAGAAACTACAAAAATATAATAAACGTTCTATTAATTACTTACTTTCAATATAATGAAGAACTTTAATTGATGTAATTTTTCATTTTAATTGAACAGGAATTATTGACTTAATCCCATTATAAAAAAAGGCTAAAACTTCTGAATCTCCACTTTAGGACGAGCTGCAATTACCAATAATTGATGGTCACTAGAATCTGCAACGTTCCTACAAATTGAATTGCAACATTCGATCAAATAAAAAGAACATCGATTAAATGGAAACGTCTTGGTTGTTTTTTCAATGATCATTAAACGCATGCAGCAGACAGATTGAATTTGTTAGTACAAGCTTTTAAATTTAAATCCACTCCGGGTTTATGTGGTCAAGTTGCTATTAATTGTTTCCGGATGTTTTCCATTTACTTAGTAATGCAGTACACACTGTTAAATGAATATTTCATTAAAATTACATTGCACTTCATTATTCGCACTCCGCAGGGACTTTGTTAAATGAAAGATTGTTAGACTTTATACAATCAAAATGAATGTGTTTTTACACTGATTTGTACTTAATTTGTTACCAAACGCTTAATTTAATTAAAATTACGTTTGTTTAGTTTCATATGAGTTTTTTAATTATATTCAATTGTGTAGCAGAAAACACGACCTTCTTGACATGAGAAAGGTAATTAAATCTACATAGAATTCGAATGTTCTAAAGTTTAGTTTGTTATATTTTAATGAAGATTTTTATATATTTGTTGTTCAATTTTCATCTTCATTTCCATAAGCTTTAATTGCACTATTAAAAACAATGCTATTTCCTATAGCCCTTTGGTCACATTTGTAACTGTTAAAGTTTATTATTTTTATTAAAAATATACATGCAAAATACTATAATTTTACATAATACGAAACTGCGTATAAAAGACTGCATTTGTAGACTGCAGAAGTATCGCAGTTTCTACCCAATTGGGTCTGGTGCACGGTTCGGGAAAACGTTTAGCACGATGAGATTAAAAGGCTCTCATCCCATTTTCTCTCGATTCATAAATTTCTTTTGTGTGGAAAATGCAGGAAAATTTTGTGTGCAGTATGCAGGAAGCGACTAATGCGAATCAATGCCTCCCGCCGTGTGTACTTTGAATACCATCCGACCGAAATAAATGATCAAACAATGGAGATTATGCGAATATTCAGTGTTCGCCTCGCAAAACGAGTTAAATTAGACGGTGACCGGTTGTATTTAATATTCAGTTGTAAAAAGCATTGCTTCGTTAGTAGACTCTCCCTCTCTCTATGTCTATCTTTGTGCCTCTATCGATTTTTCAGAAGCGGCCGAAAGAATGAAAAACAGTTCCGTTCTACAATTGATGCTACTTCATAATTCAATTAAAATATCATCTATAATCTAATTAGAATCATGTAAATAGAACGTCTTTTGTGGCACAAATGGACTGCCATGCAACGAGTTGGCGAACGTGCGTGTATGCTACATATTTATGAAAAAATTAAGTACATACTATTAGCTAAATGTATACGAATTTATTTAGTCTTCATAACTAAAACATATTAACGTAATTTTTCGATAAAAATATGTCTTATCACCATTTTTAACAAAATATTCCAGTATAATTCCTCGAAAACTAAAAACAAGTAAGAAAAATAGAACAAAACCAAACAAAATAGAACATGGTCAAATCACAGTACTAAAAAAACAAAGTTAACGGAAGGAAAATAGAATTGAAAATCATGCATTGTTCTGTTATACGTTCTATTTTGTCACTGTTTTGTTGTTGCTGTTCTGTTCACTTTTTATTTTTTTCCGATCAACATTTACTTCAAATACAGTTTTCTTAACATTTGTTCGGTTTAATCATTATCCTCTATAATTATTTTCTCACTTACAACTTCAAATAGTTGAGATTATCGTATTGCATAACCTTCATAGAGATTTCCAAATAATAAAGAACATCTTATGAATATTCTGAAGAAGTAGAAAAAATATAGATTTTATATACTAAACCTCTGTTTTTCTTAAAATAGTCTCTCTATTAATATAGATCTTTAGAAATAACCTTAATGAAACTATTGAATTAATTAATTATTTGTTATATTATAATTTAGTAGCAAGAAATTTTCTATTTCGTATACATTTTTTATTTAATTTAACCATATTAATTAGTCAATATTATAACCAAATGACCATTCAACTAATAAACTAATAATCAAAAATTATAGAAGATATACTAATTTTGTTGACAATTTTGTATTCAAATTTTCTAAATATAAAACTGTAATTAAATTGATTATAGTTGAAACAGTTTTGATTTAATTGATACTATATTATGTATGTAAATTAGAGGAATATTTATTTCATTGTGTACTTGTTGCTTTGATAAATGGTACGTATTTGCAAATGGAAAGATTTAATCTATTGAAATGAATCATGTTTTATGAACTGAGCTTGTAAAATATTTTACTATTCCTCAGTAAGCATTGATTACAAAATAATCCAACAAAGAAAATGTTAGGGATTGAGTTGTAATAGGAAAAACAATAACTCTTATAACAAGAGGGTAAAATTTTAAATAAGTTTACTAAAACTTTGTAATAAAGTCATTTGCAAGTACATAGTAAAGTACACATTAATAAGTCAATTTTAATGGAATGGGATTATCAAAGTAATACCTGTTTTATAAAACTTCAATATAGACAACCCAACTATCAAAACTGTATTTAAAAAGTAAATATCCGAATGACACATTAATATACAAGCATACCTCGATTAACGAATAGAATACTTTAAATACAATATTTTCCAATTGTAATGAGGCCAATTTATAAAGAAGAAATTAACAAAACTTTGTTTAGAGGGATCAGAATAAAAATGGAAACGTTTCCTCATAAATAAATTGAGAAGCTTTTTTCGAACAAAGAAAGTTCTATTATTATTATAATAAATTTGTTCTATATAAGTTTCGTTCTCAAAGGTAAATTTAAGACTTTCAGTTAACTTGAATAACTTTTACAGATATTTCACAAGCCTTGTGAAATTACATTAATATACCTTGATTATTGCTTTGTTATGCAAATGATTGACTTTAGAGTTTTCAAAATAATCTCTACTCAACGCAAGTTTTTTTCTATTAGGTACAGCGCCTAGGGCCCACGAACTTTGTTTAATGTCCAAGAGACATTTTAGGGCCCACGAGACGTTTTGGGGCCCACGGAAATAGTTGAATTAGATCTCAAGTATACTAAATTTATAGTTTTGTTACTAAAATTCCGATACTCGTTATCAGCTTAAACAAAGGGTACACAAAAACCTGAATGCATACTGTTACTTGTAAATAGAGTTTTTGATTATCCCCTGTTTTTAACTAAGCTTAATTTTTAAAATTATGTTTTACTTATGTTATGTATTCCCTATTTATGTTACAATAAGTAACCAAATACAGGTTTCAATAAAAAACACAAGAAATAAATCACTTTGTGCAGCTAATAACATGTATTTTATTAATTTATTCTTTTTATATATATATTATTACATAACAACAGTATTGTGTATAGATATTAAATACATATATTTATATGTATATACATTTATAAATACCTCTTACATCTTTATTTAATTTTATAAATTATTCATCGATAATCACATTTGATAATTTCATATAGAATATATTCATAAAACTTATACAAATCAATAATATTTGTTTTCATTAATACAATGTAAAGACATTCAGTATACATATTTGAGACTAATAAGACACAACTAACTGACTAAATTATTGTCCAGTTTCTTCAATCTTTTTATTTCCTTTTGAAAAACTACGAGTCAGTCTGTTAAAGGTTTTATATTCTGAAACACATTGCTAGGTGAGATGAAATGCGAAGTAGTCTAGAATTTTGTAAACGTCAAAAAATATAGTTACTTGGACGTCGGTTTTTTTTTCCTTCAATTCTTATTGTCTGGCCACACGTAACTTCAAAAATTTTACACGACAAACCGTTTATATTTTTTTGTTCGAACGACTAAAAAAATTGCTAAAGCTATACATATATACGTTTATAATCTTAATGTTACAGTTATTATTGTCTTCTATATCATAATGTAATTTCATTTTGAGAACTCCTCGAAATTGACATAATTATTTGTGTTTAAACAAAATCGACTTTATTTGTTTATTTTTGAAGAATTGTTTAACGAATGTTAATAAGATATGTCGATGTGGACTTAAAGGAATTGATGAGTCAAATTAACTTATTATTGTTAATTATGAGGAACTGAACTCGGATATGTCGATGTGAAGATATGTTTACTACTGATATTTATAGAAAGAAAGAAAAAGATATTCAGTTTCTTTGCATTTCGAAGTTTCTTCTAATTCTAATGCTGCTGCAATAGTTATTCGGTTACTAATTACTGTATTCCTATTACGACTTTCATTATTATCTAAGGTTCCATAATATGTTATTTAATTTTTGTAAATTATTATTTTTTACTTTGATATGATCGAATTAATTTGCTCTAACAAATGTAGAGTAAATGAATTAAAGTAATTAAGAAAAAAATCCTGGACAGAATCATTTGTAATACTGAAATTGATATATGTATATAGTTTTTTCTTTGAATAAATGGCAATTTCGTCAAAAATAATTCTCGAATTTGAAGCCTTTCGATTTTCTTAAGTACGATCATTTCCTCATTTATGTGTTCTCATAAATCGTCAAACACGTTTTGTGCATATTTTATCACATTTTCATTAACTAATATACGTATTATTGTGGAGCAGCGTTTCTCAACCTTCTCACCAAACTCTTCGTTATAGTTGTACCGTTTTCATCGCTTTGATTTCAGGTAAGAGCGGTTATTTCGCAAACCATCCTGTATTTATAAGTTGAGAAACGCTGTTGTAAAGTGTTAATTATTGTCGAATACTTTCCATAATGCGAATACGCCTAAGAAATAAAAAGCTAACATTGATCGAGTACTGATCTACTTCTACTAATTATCCTCGTCTTCCTCGTAATTTCCTCCTGTGGGACAACAAAGACCTTCAGTCCCGTCGTCGCGGATGCAGAAGAGCAATTTCTCGGCCGTTGTCACCTCGTGCGGCATTATTCCGTGGAAGTCCTTCAAGTCGTTGGCTGGGAACCAGGCTTTCTCGTCGTCTTCAATAATGACGATGCCGAATAATCTGCGCGAACGTTTTAGATGATTACTTTTTGGGGGGCTTCGCTTTGCGAAGAAGACAATTACCTGCAAATTGCTACGCCGGGAATCCATAGGATGGAAGCGCACACCAAGAAGATGATGAGGACTATAGCCCAGGTGGGCCAATCGTGGCGTTCCGTTATTCCTAGGGGTGCGACCCAGGCGTCATACCCGGAGCCGTCGACGGCGATCTCCACGAAACTTGCAATCAAGATTGAGATCATGGCAAGCGGAGACAGGTATTTCCAGCAGATCAGCCAGTAGAGACCTGGCCTGGATCCGGTCATCATTTCAATGTCATCTGCAAAACTGCAGCAAAAAAAACAATGAATTAGTATTCACATATACTATAAATAAGATGAAACGGTCCCGCTCAAAGTACCGACATTAGACTTCCCGACAATAATTTGCCCGACATCCATTAGCGCGACTGCATCGAATTGCCGACTATATCAAATTCCCGATTGCATCGAATTCCCGACTAGATCAAATTCCCGACATTCGTTATCGCGAACATTTTCTTAGATTATGGATATTGATAACAGTGACAACACTGTACGCTGCGTGTCTTACACAGACAGCTATATTCAAATTAATCCTCATTTTCAATATTCTCCTCAATATGCAGATAGCTTCCTTCTCCAACATATTTGGAGACTTCTTGAAGATTGTAAACATATCTCAAACTTCTTCGATCTCTTTTTAGAGTAGTGTCTTCGAAGAACAGTATGACCTTTGAAGGAATTACTCTAGATACATTTTACTTTTTTTTGGTGTGTGTCTGGTTACCACGACATTTACAATTTGAATTTTCGGACATTAAGGAAATCACAACTATTTCATCTTTTACTCAACTATTTTCTTCCTTCTCTCGTTGCACGACATCCAAAATCTAATAAAATATTCGCGATAACGAATGTCGGGATAATGGATGTTGGGAATTTGATATAGTCGCGATAACGGATGTCGGGAATTCGATACAGTCGGGAAAACAAATGTCGGGATTTCAATACAGTCAGGCTATCGGATGTCGGGCTAATGAACGTCGGGCAAATGAAGAAGACCCAAAAAATAGAGGTTCTCCTTCTACAAAATACTTTTCAGAATAATTTGTTTTCAGAATTTTCTTTTTTTTTGTTTTGAGTATATTGTTAATTTTATATGGGTGGAAAGACTGTAGTAGCAGATGAAGCAGTTGTTTCTTTGATTTTGTTTCATTACTTCTGTATAAATATATCTTTTCAATTTTTATATTTTTTGTATCTGATGTAATCAATGTTATTATTATTATTATTAGGATTTCTATTGTTATGTAAAAGTAAAATAACTAAATGTTAACTCGCTTTATATGGATATAAAATGCATTTAATTAAAAGAGGATTTCAAACATAGTTTCATTAATTTAAATGCTGCATATTAAAGAGATTGCGAATGTTCGGGCAGAAGCTTAAAACTTAAATTGGAGCAGAGAACTCGCACGTCTCATTACCGTTATCGTTTTCAGTTGTTTTCAAGTCTAGTAAATGAGCTTCCTGAAACAGCTTGATCATAGTATCACTGAGTAATCTCAGTTTTACGAAATTATTAATGAAATTATCATCATTTTGACTACTTCCTTAAGAATTAATATTATGGTCGTAAAATATTGAATAATTTGCAAATAAAACGTAACATTGATCAGTGTTTCAATTCAGAAAGTGAAAAATTTTACGCAAAATTAGTTCTAGTTAGTTAATTGATTCATAAATTCAATTTAGAGAAGAAAGAAAGTTTTGAAATAAATCTTGTGATTTTTTTATACTTATTAACAATTAACAATAAAAAATATAAAATTTCACATCTTATTAAACAAATTCTACAGTTTAATAAAAAATAATTTTAGAATAATTTCTAATTAGAAATATTCAACTAATTAGAGTAATAAAATTAACTGCATTTGAGAAATTGGATAAGTAAATTAAAATTTTACATTTTATGTGCGGTTGGTGCTCTATTTGCATTACTTCCACGGCAATCCCATTTATATTCGTGCAACATGATGGTAATACATTCTCATTAGCTGAGAAATTAATCGCTCTTGCCTTGCAGGCTCGACAAACATTTACGTAGCGATATTACGAATACATTCAAATTCAAATAGGAATACGTATATTGATATTTACTTAGTTCCTGAAGTTATATCTTAAGTAATTATTATTTTTACAGTAATTCATTATTTGAATACAAAAAAATTAAATGTTGACCTACTTTATTCTGCAATAAATTACATAAATTGAATGGTAGCATACAAACAAAATATTTCAAAATTTATGACTTTCAATTTATTATTGCAATATAATAACATATGTATTTTAACAGTTGAATATGCAATTTATACGTTCATGCATGTTGCATATAAATGCAATAACGTAAAATCAATAACAGAGCAGAAATTACCCGGCGCATCCACCAATTTTGAATGTGAGTTTTCAAATTTCTGTGAAGCAAATTAACTTTCCAGTTTTTTATTATCTTCGTTATTTATTATGATTTTATCTTTAAATATCAAAAGAAATGTTTGTGGATTTAGAGGGTAATCAAAAAAATGCAATCACTTAACTTTCAGGGTGTAATTAATAAAAAACAATGATTGTATCAAGATTTCAATATTAAAAAAAAAACTATGTCTTAACAACTCACTGACTGAAGTATTAGTGTATTATACTGGATTTAATAAGTAATTAGCACCTAAGGCAAAATTGTCAATTTTGAACAATGTTTTGTGATAAATGTTGCAGGAGTACAAAGTTAAGAAATTCAAATAAAAAATAAGTTTGAGAAGAATGAAACTGTTCAGGTTTTTCATAGAAAACGTTCCAAAAGACCAAGCTCATCAGCGACCTTCAACAGTCAAGAAAGAGTATTGGAATGTTATCGTGAAACATCCAAAAAATCCGTAAGACAAACAACTCGTGAGATTGGAAATCAAGTGTCTATTGAATTGTTTAGACCATTTTGGAATCAACAAACATGATTAGAACCGAAGAAAACAATTTTGCGAATTGAAAAATGCACATAGAAAAGATAGTTTGAAACGATGCAACTGCATTCAAATTAAAAGGCACTTGATATTTTCTAGTAGATATATTTCAACGATGAATTTTACTACAGAAAACCGACGAAACTTAAAGAATTTAAGGCCGCAATTGATCAAGAATGTGTCACAACACCAAACAAAATATTAGTTGAAAATTGTGAACCAATAAGTTGTATTTAACTTTTTTTGTAATTTATTGATTTGACTATGTGAAAAGCTATTTAAACACATATGGTACTTTAAATAGAATCCTATTTTATAGTCTATCCCAATCGCATAATACCCTTGATGGGGATTTTGCAGGAATTAATGGAATGTTAATAGAGCGTTTTTTTTACTAATACTTTTTTGATTACTGCAATTTCAATTAAAACGAGATTCAGAATCATAAAAAATAGTGTATTTTTTTAAAGATGATTGTAAATCAATTAGTAATTCATAAATGTAAATGATTGCAGCAAAAGCATTGTCTTTTCTTTTGTATTGAATTTAGTTTTTGTAATTATTGTTTTAATAAATGTTATTAGTATATATTTCAATGCATTTGGCATACAAAAACATATTTTGATATATGAAAAATATGCAGTTGAAAAGTTATACATTCGTATATACTTCAACATTGTTTTTATGCACTTAATGCACTTAAGCAAAGCAAAATCAAATAAATATTGAAACATGAATACATTTATCATTTGTAAATCAAAAAGACAATCTGTCGTCTTATTAAAACATTAGAGATTGTTGATTGTCAATACAGATTCATTTTACATATATTTCAACACTTCTTTATATTAATTATGTAAGTGATGATGCAAAATTTGAGATATATAAACCAAAGCTTTATAAATCGATCGATCGTAGGTAATAACTTTCGATGGTTTTCCAGAAATAGAAAAGGTTTATATTTTTCAGAGAAAAATGAAAAGCTGAGAAGGAACAGCTGGAAGAGCTCTTAGAACTAAGGACCGAGTGACCTATGTCAATAGCCGAGGAGAACTCTATACTCTAAAGTACATAGACATCTTATCCAGATCAATTCACGCGCCAACAAACACCTTCCTTGTAAGTATATCCAACAAAAAAGAGACGATTGTTAAGAGATGTCCTTTATACTCGATATCCTTTCAATCTCTCACATCGCATTGTGCTTGATTTTTATCGTCACTTTATAAAAGACGTAAACCTTAGAAAGAATTTACAAAAAATACATTGCATTGCAGCACATACAAATATCAATAAATAATTTCAAGTATAATAAATAATCATGTAGATAAAGTATAAATATGTAATTAGATATTAAATACTTTAACAAAGGTAAATTAAGGCCTAGATACTTTCCACGAAACTTGGCCGCAAAGCGAAAAGCCGTATAACAAATCAATTATTGCGCTTGCGCATGATTGACAATATGTAGATATATCGACATGGAAAACAAGTCTTCTGTTTGCCGTTATAGCGAAACATTTTAGGGCCGTTATACGGAAATGCCGTATAGAGAGAGGCCGTATAGCGAGGTATGGGTGTATTACTGTAATCTGAATTGTAAAAAAATAATCGTGAAAAGTTTCAGCTTTGATCAATACACAAAATACAGCTAATTTTCTTAGACCAATTGCATAATCACAAAAACAATAATTAACATAATTATTCTTTTAATTGCTGAACATTTTTAACGGAAATAACGGATCATCAATTTTGAACCATTTTTAATTTCTTTTCATAAATCTCCAAAGCTAGTCTCTATACCACAATAGATTAATGGAAAATTGAAATCTCTTTCAATTCACTTCTTTTCAATTCATGAGATAATAAACTGTAATGTTAATATATTTTTATAATTACCGTTTCAATCCGTAGACGTAGGAGACTGCGATGCACTCGAACAATGCGATGATTAATAATGGGAAATTTCCGCTGAAGTTGTCGAACAGGACGAATATGTAACTGCCGGCACCGTGGGCGAATCCCAAGGACAATAAGCAACAAGTCAGGCATATGACGCCGGTCAGGATTTCTTTCCGCAGATTCGGAAACAGCTTCATGTCGACGATGGATGTGACGACGCCTTCGAGTGTGCCAAACTGCGAATCGATGCCCAACGTGAAGAGCATCAGGAAGAAGAGGACCGACCAGAATTGGGCGCCGGGAAACTGGTTTATCGCCTCCGTGAATATGATGAACGCCAAGCCCGTCCCCGAGGCCGACTGAAATCAATTGAAAATATCAATATATACATTTCGCGATTTTATTACGAAACCTTAAAGTATACTTTATAGTACTATATATAAACGAATGTGATATTAAACAAACAGATGGGGGAAATTGAAAATATCGAACGTTATTAAGTATGAGTATTTGAAGAAAATAAGGTAGAGAAATAGATATTGATTTCATTGAATTCATATACGTTATATCCAGCTGGATTTTGTTTACTCTTTGTATATTAAATTAACATATTTTTATACAATGATGACTAATAAACATGGTTTGAGTTATGTAATTCTTAAGATTATTAGTGAATTATGATAAATTATCTTAATATCATTTTATATTTTAAATTTAAATGTTTTTTTTTATTAAGTATCTAAATATTTCCATTATATTTTAACATGATGATTTGTATGATTTATGGAAATGACAAGCAGTGACGTAACAAGAGCATATGACAAGTGTCTAATGTGCGCTTCACGTAACCCAATAATAATAACAAAAAATAAAGTAAAGTAAGTTGAATTATACTAAATGTAAG
The DNA here is from genome assembly GCA_018845635.1 of Nicrophorus orbicollis. Classification (NCBI taxonomy): domain Eukaryota; kingdom Metazoa; phylum Arthropoda; class Insecta; order Coleoptera; family Silphidae; genus Nicrophorus; species Nicrophorus orbicollis. The sequence goes on from JAFMTC010000129.1 coordinate 1,260,071, forward strand.
TCACGCCCAAGAAATGTTGTTTATTTGTGGTTATAAAAGTTGGTGTGTGGATTATGTACTTACGTTATCAAGTTCTTTTTGTAGGTCACAGACTGGAAGCTTTGCCAAATCGAATGTGCCCAAGGCGAAGGCTGTTGCGTTGCGATCTTCTAAACACTTTTCGTATGTCATGGTAGCTTTAAAACCAATAATGCTGAATACGACGATTCCGGCAAACATCGACGTGAAGCAATTAGTCATGGAGACCATTAAGGCATCTCGGTAGCAGTTGTTATTTACGGGGTTGTAAGATGAAAAGGCAATGAGTCCTCCGAATGCCAAACCTAATGAAAAGAATATCTGCGTTCCGGCTTCGAGCCAAACGACGGGGTCGAGTATAGTGTGCCACTTGGGCGTAAATAGATGCATCAAGCCGTCTCCAGCCCCTTTGAGCGTTATGCCGCGGAAGAAGAATATGATCAATACTATGTAAGGGAAGGTGGCAGTTACGTAGACAACTTTCCCCGAAGACGCGATCCCTTTAATCATGCACATGTAAACCAAAATCCATGCGATTACGAGGGCCAGAGCAATCTTCCAGTTGAAAGATTCCGGATTGTCGATGTCCTTGGAAACCAGAAGGGTTGTCCTGTACCAGAAGTATTGAGTCGGACTGCTCACGGTGCATTCCGGTTCTTCGATGTAAGAGCTGTTCGGGAAGTACACCTTGGGGCATTCGGACCACGGCAGCTCGGATTGGAAGCTCTGCACGAAGTAGAACAGACACCAGGCGATTATAGTGTTGTAATAAAGGGCGACGTTAAAGGAAACGACGGCGCTGCTGATTCCGATGCCTGAAATGGATGAAACAACTCATTAAATAAAGAGAAAGACTCCCTTTTGTTTGGGATGAAACGCGGGAGAACCTGATAAGAAAGGCGACACTTGACTCCATACACCGATCGCCCCCTTCCTCAGCCTTTGTCCTATGGCCAATTCCAGATAAAAAATAGGAATTCCCTCGACGGCCAGCATTACGAAGTAGGGGATGAGGAAGGCGCCGCCTCCGTTCTTCTGCGCCAAATACGGGAATCGCCACACGTTCCCCAGTCCGACTGCGTATCCAACAGTCGCCAACAGGAACGTCAATTTGCTGTCCCACGATTCCCTCTCGTCTTCAGCACATTCCGGTTTGAATACTTTTCCCTGGTCCTGAGATCCTCTCTTGCTGCTGTTGCTGGACTTCAATTTAGTATTCGGGCTGGAATCCTCGAAGGCGGCATTCGTGGCTCCGTAAGAACAAGAAGAATTTGAGCCGTTCTCCACCACCATCAATCTTCCTCGCATCTCCTTCATCTCCAAGCGGTCCAACGAACGCTGAGGATTCAGATCCCTCGAGCTCTGTCTGCGGACTAAATGGGCCGTATTCGCCATTTCGCTTAATTTTCCAGATACTTTTAATGAATATATGTTTTTTAAAGAAATAAGATGTGTATCACATGCTGCTGTATCCTGCAAAGAAAATTAAACTTATCACAAAAAGCCTTTAAAAAAAAAACGAATAATAATACAGAATGGTACTGTTATTGAGCCACGTAGACTGCGCTCGAGAAGTGGAAGGGACGTAACAAATGACTACATGGGATAAGGAGAGAATGCGTCTAAATGAAAGAGGTTTAATGTCGGAAGCAGATGCTTCAACGACGATGAATGAGTTGTGTATATATACATGCATGTTTGCGTAGTATGAGATAGCAGACTTACCAAAGTTTCAATCATAAAGTGAAGAGTAATGACTGCTTATTCAAGGAACTTCTGCTTTAATATGCACAATATATAATAATTGTGCATTTCCGGTTCTTTTCAAAATAAAATAAAGAAGGGCGGAAAAATAATAATGTCATTTCTTATGGGTTTTCTTGAATGAAAAATATATTTCAATAATAATGGAAATTATTGCAAAAAATACTAAAATACTAAACGTTATATTTATTCAACAGCATTCACATCAACGAGTGTTTTGAGATACGAGCCGCTGAGCGAGCGATATTTTGCTTTGAATTGAGAGCAAGATTTGAGATACGAGGAATCGCACATTACACCGCTGCACACGACACCAACAGTTTCTCCCACCTCATACTAATTGCTTTGAGATACGAGCAATTTGACATTAAACTCGTATGTCGAGGTACCACTGTATATTACAAAAATTCGGACATAAAAATGATCTATAGCCCTTTACTGAAAAAGCAATTTTATATTTCCTTTTTGTATTTCTTCATTTCATTTGATTATACTGGATTTGGTCTTCAGTTCTTTGCAATAATAGCAGATTTAGGCATTAATAATACTTAACATTAACATGATTCAAAAGGACATATTTTGCAATGGGATGAAAAAATTGATCCCAGTTTGTGTCAAACGCATTCAGCAAAAAAAATAACGCTATTTGAAAAATTGAACAACAAATTCCTAAAGTGGAGAACTAAAAATAGTCGTATTTTCAAAGCGAATATTCAGGAAATCGAAATGTTTGAAATGCAGATGAAACATGCATATATGTTTCGTTAATCCAACAAAGCACTTCTATCATTTCATCGAGCTTTTATTAAACTGCATACGAATTTACTTTCCATTTTTTTCCATAGGAATGTTTGATGTTTTACTCATAGATTGACTTTTATTACAAACAACAAAATACACATAATTTTAAAACCAATTCGATTAATTTGTAATTTTGCTTTTGAAAATTTTAAAAATACAGATATTTCAAATCATAGTTTATTTATGTTTATCAAAAACTTAATGATAAAATCTAAACAAGGTGGACGAACAAACGTTGAGACCAATTACAGATTTCATTTAGATAATAAGTTTATGAAATAATAGTCACACCAAATCTATAATCTACGTGTTTCTATGCATCAAATTAAAAATGATCGTTCACCTCTTAATAATAGTTTAATTTCTACGAAGTTATTATGAAATTTTTTGGGGGAAAACCAACATGAATATACATTTTAACTAATTTTCAAGCAAAATGTTTATAATTCTCTTCGTGGTTCACCCAAAATCGCGTTGGTTGCCCGAGAAAACCACGGTCGATGACTAAGGTTGCCCCAATTCTAAGCGCTTTAAATGTAGTAAATATATCACAATACTTCTGACCATTCCCCTTTCCATGAAAACCAACGCCAAATGTGTTAAGTAATAATTATGAAATAATGAAAGCATTTACGTACTGAAATGATTCGCATAGTACTGCTTCAATTAGTCAAAATTTAGTACAATTGGGTTTAGTCATTTCAAAGCGAACTAATGTTTAATTGAGAAAATTACATACATAAATGAATGTTTCTTTCTATTTATACTCTCAACCTATCAAGTTTCTTTTTGTGCTGAACTCAAACGTAGTTCAACAACTTTAACATCATGTTTTAATCAAATTTCTTGCAAGAAAAACGATAAAAAACGTGATTTCAAGCTACAAATATCATACAATATATAATAATATACTGAATGTGCGATACAAACACAAACGAGTGAATATCTCCAGTCAATTGGAAAGGACGGTTCTGATCACTTACTCAATGAAAAGAATGGATTCGATCGTTTACCGCTTTCCTTTCATTGAACAGCTTCACCGTCAAAGCTTTTGGAGAGGACGAGAATATAATGCGGGCGAGAGAAGGCGAATAGTCTAACAAAGAAGCATCCCTTTGTAGGAAAGAAACTCGTATGCATCGCACATGAAGGAATTCCAAATTACAGACTGCTTTCCTCACATAAATCACAATGAAATACAATATCAAGATGGTAAAGATCACCAGAAATGTGGCATGTGTTTGACCCAATACAATACGTACTTACATCAATATGCAGTAATGTTATTTGAAGAGAAAAATATGTATTTTATTATTATTTGAATAGAAATAAATCTTTAATTTATTTAACAATAAAGTGAAATGTATTCAACATTCGTATACAATATCAATAATCTTGACTACAGATTCTAATAAATGTTACAGAATATAATTATAAAATGATGCAATTTTCTATATAAAAAAATGAACAAGTTGGTTTATTTCCTAATGGGGGTTAACAGCTTCAAAAAATATGTTCATTAACCGCATTGTTCGTTAACCGATCATCGATTTAAGAAATGACATTAAGCTGTTCGTCAACCGAATCTGTGTTTTTTTGTGTACCTACAAATATTTCGTTAAAAGTATTCGTTATCCGATTTATTCGAAGTCCGAATTACATACTTTATTACGTAATAAGTTAGAATTAAAATTATTGACATTACAATAATGAAAATATTCGTGGAAAATCCTTTTTATTATATTTTTATGTATATTTCGAAAGACTTCTGTCAATGTCATGATTTTTTTTCTTTTGACATTAAGTGTCACTTTTAGCGTACTTTTAAAGGAAATTGTTTGTTATTCTGTTTACAGCCATGACTTTAAACATGGAATTGTTTCAAACAAAAACGTTCGATATATTTTTTGTTTTATTTCTGTATTGGCAAACCTTCTGAAGTTCCCAACGAGATACGTGAAGTTTAAGGTGATGATTGTTTAAGAGAAGATTATTCACACATAGATGACCAAAATCATCAGTTTCTTGCTAATAAAAAATTTTCATAAAAATATTAAGAAGTCACTCCACAAAATAGAAAATATATGATTGATATGAAATTATTTATTGAAGATATTTTAATAAGTAATATTAATTAATAAGTCAATTATTCAACACATCAACATGCAATGTGTCTCAATGCAGATAGAAACAATTAGTTTGCTTTAGGTGAACTTTTTAAACCATATATATAAGTTACATAAAACGTTAAGCACGTTTCACTTCGCTTCGCCGGATTCCACATAAAATTGCTCCGGTTACGGCGGAAGCGAAAACTAAAATCGTGTGATCGTATTAAATTAAACAAAACTCAATTACGCGAAATGCAAACTCTAAAATTTTATACGCTTTTGCTAGCTTTGGACAGAAAGTGTATTTGAATATACCTAGCTCGACTGCCGAAACTTATTTACTTTACTTTCAAATTATGGAATATCGCCGTAAACTTTAGAGTACAATTCCCTGTCGGTTGTCTGCTTTTCTTTTATTGCGTAAAGCGAAACTCAAAGTTCTCGCTCGAACGAAAGTTTGCAACGAACTATTCAATCTACCAATCGATGTTCACGCATAAAAGCAGCTTATTTTAATAAAAAATATTGCATTTTTAATGCTTACTTGATAGTTATTTAATTGAGTATTTTCACTAAGTAATATATTAAATAATTAGCTTTGTGAACTTATAAATATACAATTAAATCTTGTTTAATACGGTTTATTCAACTTGACTAACAATACAAAAGAACGAATATTTATAATGTTTTGATTTTACAGAATGATATACAAAAATATATACAAAAAAGATATGTTATTATATCTTATTATTTTTTATATCATGTATGTATCTGCAATATTATTGTTATTTTAATGTAACATAAAACAATTAGTTTAACATTTATTTTTCTAAACGAAATTTAAGTTTGTTTTAGAATTTTCTAACCGGACTATAGAGAATTCGCACTATCCGAGGTATTGCTGCAGTACCATAGAAACTATAAGATTGAATGGTGGATGATCATGATATAAGTACATTATTTTAAACAAAAGTTTAATTTGTATAATTAATTGCTAATTTCGTTAATTCTGTACTTTTACTATGTTAATAATTGAATTTGTTCAATTCATAATGATTTAATTAAAACTACGATATCAATTAATTAATGATTATGATATAAGTAGTTAAATATCAATTATTTTCTTTAGTGAATTTTGTAGTTAAACAAAATATAACATTAGTTAAACTTGTGGTATTATTAAGATTTGATTGTGTTGTTTTACAGGCAATAAACTTATTCGCTTTGGGTGTTATTGGACGTGATATTGCTGCTTTTAGCAATACGTTTCTGCTAAAGATCATAAATCAGACCATTCTCTGAAATCTGAGAAGGGTCAACATAAGGTCCACTGCAATTACTATTATTTATTGGAAGCATTTCCCGCATGATGAAATATAGCAGTTTGATTAAACTCCTCCATTGTAGGAAATCAGGTAAAACATTGAATAAAATATACATTTTTCAAAAGAAGAATTAACAAATTTCTAAATTGGAATTTGCAAATTTTCAAAGTCCAATTTCTTTAGTGACTTTCTTGAATATGAAATGCTTTTAATGCAATAAAATAACGTGATAATAATGAAGTAAAATGTGTAAAAGAATGATTATATTTATTCAATAGTGATAGATATTTCAATGATCTAAAGAATGTTTACCCAAAAGTACTTTTTAGCGAAATTTTAAGGTAATTCTTTATATTTAAATATTAGTTTTGAATTGTCTATAGAAAATTTCCAATCTAGTAGTTGTTTATTTAGTTTTTTTATTATTATAAATAATTGTATAAATATATCCTATTTTTCCTTATCTGCTTGTGTTTATTGCAATATAAGTTATTATTTTTATTTACAATGATTTTTTCAATTACGTTCAAAGTCAGCTATAGAATCTCTAAATTGATTGAACTTTTACCCTTAACATTATAAATTGGAAATGTATTTCTTTGTAGAAAATGGTCAGGAAATTGTTGTGTTTTCCTATTTGCAAAATAAATTAAAACAAACACATTAAATTGGTAATATAAACGATCGAATTAAGTACGAATTCGTATACAATAATACGTGTGTACGAGGTATGCTTTATTCTTTTATCGATGCGGTAAATCATTGAAGGCTTTCTAGTCAGTATTTGATGAGAAAGTTAATATCCGTATGAAGGTCGGATCGTCCCATTTCCCTAAAACCATTTTCACCTTCGTGGAATGAAATGGAATAATAATAAAAAGAAGGAGAATATCGTTGACCGACGTTACGACCCGATAAACTTGTGTTCAGAATGTTGCCACCTGAAACACGGCACTAAACCCTATAGCGTGCACACCTCAACCCGATCGATGGATGACAATTGCAAATAATCAAATTGGAAATTACATTCGTGTCACTTTGCGAATTGCTGGTATTATACAATTACTGATCATTAGTTCGAGTGGTCAGAAATGGATGTGTTAATTGATTAATCCTTGACAGATTAACACTACCTGTTTATGTATTAAATTATTAACAGATTCACACATCTTGTAAAGCACTGCTTTCAACAATTAATTAATGCATTAAGATAGAATAATAGAATTTTATTACTTTAAAGTATTATCAACATTAGCAAAACCACTGCTTCGATCAGTCCGGCTTCAGTATCTTCAGTATAGTCACGTTTGAGTATTTTAAAATCAACTAAATCAAATTCTACAATTTGTACGTTCTATTTTGTGCACGTACTTAGTTCCTCGATTAGTCCGGTTTAAAATAGTCCGGGATAAACCGATTACACAGTTTTCCTGTAGTAATATACTACTCTTGAATACACGATTAATTGGTTCCAAGCTATTGAAAACAGTGTTCTTTGATACTCTTAATAGAATTTTATTACTTTATAGTATTTCAACAATAGCAAAACCTCTGCTTCGATCAGTCCGGCTTCAGTATCTTCATTATAGTCATGTTTGAGTATTTTAAAATAAACTAAATCAAATTCTACAATTTGTACGTTCTATTTTGTGCACGTACTTAGTTCCTCGATTAGTCCGGTTTAAAATAGTCCGGGATAAACCGATTACACGGTTTTCCGGTAATAATATACTACTATTGAATACACGATTAATTGATTCCAAGCTATTGAAAACAGCGTTGTTCGATACTCTCAATAGAATTTTATTACTTTAAAGTATTGTCAACATTAGCAAAACCACTGCTTCGATCAGTCCGGATTCAATATGTTAGAGTATTTTAATATAAACTAATCTAAATTCTACTATAAATAATATTATTTTACTGTAAATTTACACGTTGTATTTCGTGCACGTACTAGTTCCTCGATTAGTCCGGGATAAACAGATTACACGGTTTTGCTATAATAATATACTACTCTTGAATACATGATTAATTGGTTCCACGCTATTGAAAACAGTGTTGTTCGATACTCTTAATAGAATTTTATTACTATAAAGTATTATCAACATTAGCAAAACCTTTGCTTCGATCAGTCCGGCTTCAGTATCTTCAGTATAGTCATGTTTGAGTATTTTAAAATCAACTAAATCAAATTCTACAATTTGCACGTTCTATTTTGTGCACGTACTTAGTTCCTCGATTAGTTCGGTTTAAAATAGTCCGGGATATACAGATTACACGGTTTTGCTATAATAATATACTACTCTTGAATAACACGATTAATTGGTTCCAAGCTATTGAAAACAGTGTTGTTCGATACTCTTCAACCTTATGTAAATTAACATTTCCTTCAAATTTATTTTAAAATGTTTAATTTAATTAACTAACTTTCGAAAGAACCGTGTAATTGAAGTACCGTGTTATTCTATTCTCCGTTTTATTCTGTACTGTAATGATGTTTGTTATTCAATACTCTGTATAAATGAAGAACGATTTATTCATTTTTCCCTGTTTTCATTATATACTAAAAAAATGTAATTGAAGAACTAATCCATTCATTTATTGCCTGTTTTTATTATATAATCAATAATTAATAAAAGTAAATCAATATTAATAAAATGTTGATTTACAATGAAATAACATTAATTTACATATAATTTACAAAACTAATTAGAAAGTTTTTAAATTCTGCATAATGTTAATTGTTTGATTGATAAATGTATCGTATAATGCATTGTAATAAGTAATGTAATAAATAGAAGCAATAAACTTTAATTAATTATTCACTCATTGAAAACAATACAAAAGCTGCAAAATTGCATTAATTGAATTCCAATTATGGATTTAATTTCGATAAATTCCATTGTCTATACAAATTTGAGTGTAAATCGAACATTAATTGTAATATGTATCAAAAAAATATAAAAAAAGTCAGAAAGACCTATAATCTATACATCATTTGGAGCAGTGGTAGTAATTGTATCATCTTTTTCTTAAAATTATATGATTGTTGTATTAGTTTGTTCACTGTTGCAATAATATTGTTTTATAATTAACTCTTACCATTTACTTACTTCAATTTTTACTTATAAATCTATTTAATAAATTGGGTAAAATTGCTTGAATTCAATGCAATTTTGAAAATTATATTTTAAGAATAATATTAAGTATTGAACAAGTTTTTCGCACATATTCAAATAATATAGTGTAAAAAATATAGCAGAAACACCTATTCTTTGTTTGGCTTTCTTTTTTTTATTATTTGTAATTGTTATTTCAAGAAATGTTGTTATTATACTATAAAATATAACTTTTTTTCCTTATTTTTTTTTGTGCATTTTATGCTAAGTGCCACGTAGTAATTAATAGGAAACGTACATTAGGATTTGCATAATCAGAGGCAAAGGGGTTTCGGTTCATTGCCGAAGTGCTAATTACGCTATTTATCATTTCGAGGAGCAAATCGGATTATTTGAAGTGTTTTTACGGTCTACATGTTAATTACTTTATTAAATATTCCAATAATAAATGAAATAAAACTTAATTGATAATTAACTCATGTGTTGAACAGAAAATAAGAGAAATATACTATTTTTTCTTTGTTTATTTAACAACTTACTCGGACCAAAAGGCTATTGACCAAAGAGCAACTACATTAATTATACGTAAAAATAACTTAAAAAATGGTCACAAAGACCTATAGTCACAATAGCCCTTTGCTGTATTCCCTTTTCTTCATTTTTATTATATTGAGCTTTTTCTAAAATTATTGTTGCTATAAATATTATTAATAGTGAATTTAAAAGCGTATTTTACATACAATACGTAAAAAAATCATTTAAACTTAATTATTATTATATTATTTTGTTAATAAAATAATTATTGCTCAATTTGACCCAAATCCAAATGTTTACATTAACTTCATTTCGCTAAATAATATTGTTTTCAATAAAATATTGTAAAACTATTATTTGTACTGTTATTATTTCCACATTTCATATCAAAAAAACACATGTATTGAGACTTAATTATAAACAATTTCATATTTAAAAACATATAATACTTTATTAATAAATTAGTTTCTGTTGTATTTGTCCCAAATCTAAAGTTTACATTTATTGCATTTCACTTAATAGTAAATGAATAATGTATTTACAATATTTTAATAAAAATAACCAAATATTAAAACTAAAATTTATTGATTTCAGTTACTTTTTCTACTTTATTTATAAATCTTTATTATAGTTTTAATTTTACTTGCAACTTAATTAAATGAAAGATCACAAAACATTAATTATATATAATAGAAATTAATACTAATTATTATCAATAAACCTATAACAATAACAAAAAGTAAACTCAAAAATAAAGAAATGCAAAGAAAAGAAAATTATAATGATTTTTCTGGTCTTTCTGATTATATTTTGTTGTTTTTTTTGTGTTTATAATCAATATAATTATAATTTTATTTGATAATAAATTGATTTTAAATGAAACTAATGTAAATTATACTTGTAATTTCTTGATTTCAAATTGATTTAATTGTAATTAAATTCTTCAAATATGTTAATTATCTAATGAATATTTCGAACATAGTAATAATTCTAATATTTTTATTATTTTTTTACTTATTTCTAATAAGAAAAGCTAATAGATTTGTGAATGAAATTATTTTCATTAATTAAAGAGTAAATTAATTAAATCGAATTGTGTGTCTTTCATGCACAGATTCTACGTGGATCATGATGATGATGATGATGTTTTATGCTCACTATTGCTTCGAGAAGAGGATAAGAATGTAATCTGGGGCAGGATCAATGATGAATATGTAATTTTGTATGGTAAACTGGAGGATTCTTATTTCGATGTTACCTGTTGGTGGTAGATATGGGATCGTTAAATTCCTCCTCTTTCTTCTTCTTGTTCTTCGGCAGACCACACGACACAATCACGCGCCGCGCGATTCGCACACGCCGCCACCGTCGGAGTTGCCGCTGCCGCCTCCGTCGTCGCCGCCGCCTCCAAGTTTTAGCGCGCGCAGCTCACGTTGGCGGCGGTGGCGGCGGCCGCGACAACAGATTCCATCGGACCCCTCTAAATCAATACCAACATCGGCCGCTACCCTAACTTTTTAATATTACCAAATGCTTTTCCATACCCTTCCTTTTTTTCACGGCCATTAATAAGTCCACAAAGTATGGTCGCACGTCATCAGATATCTCTTTAAATACACGATTTGTGGCGCACAATTCTCGTGCAAATCAATTAAAAATGAACCATTATTTTATATTACGAATGCACTATGATCTTTAAAACCAATTATTTTACTTACTATTGACTAGAACACCGGTTCCAAACGGGTCTAATAAGAGATTTCATGGAAGTGTGAATGTGAAGTATGAAACAAACTATGTATGTTTTAAGGAAACTACAGTCAACCCTCCTATAACGCGGTGAATGCGTACCGCGTTATGTGGAAACCGCGCTATAAGAAACTCGGATTTACCCGTACAAACCAGGCTAATTCGTAGCGCGTTTCCTTAGTAACCGTCTACAGCGTTGTATGGAAACCGCGCTATAAGAAACACGGAATTAGTACAATCACATCATTCGTACCGCGTTATATGGAAACCAATAAAAACAAAAGACAAGATAAATTCTAAATTATTTTTATTGAATTGAATTGAAGAGTTCATATAAGGTTTGATAAAGAAGATGAAACAAGAACTAAACTAAAAGACTGTTTTTCAACAAAAACAATGAAGACTTTTGTAAAATTATGTATTCTTTCAACACTGTCAGATATGAGTCTTCTTTTAATGGGCAAGATGTCTTCAACACTTAGTTCATCTTCACATTGGTTTTCGATTGTAGCTTTTTTTTCAAACTCCACTAAAACCTCTCTATAGTGAGCTAAGCAATTTCTTAACTAGCTTTTAAACTTTGCGCTATGCACCGTTGAACGATCAGTTTGCATGAAATGAAGTTCTAATTCTTTAGCCAAATTTAGCCCTTTTTTCACATCTTGTAAATCGAGATTTGGCACCCATTCGTTTTCCTTATTTATATTAAAATTTCTTACAATATCTAGTTACTAGAGTCATTCATAGGCTGCGCGGAAGGAACTTATGGGATGCTGTTGAACGGAAACCGCGCTGTAAGATTACCGCGTTATAGGAAGGCTGTCGCAATTTCAGCTCCGCGTTATATGTAAACCGCGTTCTGAGAGTTCCGCGTTATAGGAGGATTGACTGTATTATTACATTTAGTAGCCAAAATAAGCAAGAAAAACATTCAAATGTCTATGAAGTCTATGTAATTTTGAAAGAGATCACTACAATTCCATTGGGGTCGATGATTTTATTTTTGTTTTCGCTTTCTAAATTATATATTATTTTTAAACAAAATAAAATGGATAACACTCTGAAGCACAGTTTCCAACGTTGGCCCCATATCTCGCATGTGGTTAATTCGATTGCTATTTTTGCAGCTATTGTAAATGTTGGAAAGTGGTCATAAGAAATTTAAGCAAACTTAGGTGGGATTTGGCTCAAAAAAGGTTGGAAAACATTGTTCCAAAGAATACTCAATTATATTGTTTAATATTAGTTAACTTAACAATGCATTAAACAATGCAATTTTCTTTATATTTGTAAATTATTAAGAGCAAATCCAGTTAGTAGATTCTTCTTTTTTTGTAAGAAATTGACATTCTTAGAGCAAATATAAATGCTCCATTGGGAACACCATTAATGGTGTAAAAATATCGAGATTTTTTGTTTATTTCCAGACATTCTGACAGTACATTCTGTTTTGAGCAAGGCAACATTTATTTTCCATAAATTGCAAGAAAAGCTTCATTCTTTTTACAATTATATATTAAAGCAAATGTCACTAAAACTAAATGTTTGAATGGTTTCGCAATGATATGAAAATAGCTTTTAACTTTATAATGCTATACTTTATATGGTCATATGGTCGAGATTAATAGCAGTTACATCGTGGTAAATGAGTTCTTTTATAACTTGAAAATTCTATGACATTAAAATTGATTGAATCAAAGAAACATATTTAATTTAACAAACGTATTGTATTTAATAATTCGTAATATCAACCTCGGTCGTTAGCCCTTCTTTGGTCTAGTTTGAACCAATAAGTATGTTCAAATAATAATTGAAAAGAAACTTTATTAACTTGTTTAGTATTGATAAGCTAATATTACTTAAAACTAATTTTAAGTGAACGATATTCATTAAGAAAATAATAATTTTGTACATAATTAAGTAAATGTCTTTATGAACATTTCAAAAATTTAATAGAGAATACAATTGAATTCATGCTTTAGAATCGTGTCTGCCTTTGTTTCGATATGCTATTATCAAGTGGATTAATACTTGTACTCAGTCTATCACAATATCTTCCCATTTACCTTTGTAATTGTGCCTTCATCTGTACCAAGATTATAATACTCTTGTTGATAATGAACCATACAATAGTTTCAGGTATTGGAAAATCTCTGGACAATGAAATATCCCGTAATTATATCAGAGTCTTAGCAGGAATTACGAATACTAAATGAAATATTCTTAATTAGTTTTGTTATAAAGAAAAACAGTGTTTCTTATTGAGAAGTCAACTATACAAATGGATTAACACAAAGTTACATTCTACTAATACAGTGGTACCTTGAAGTGGCATGTGAAATTGCTCGTATCTCAAAGCAATTGGTCTGAGGTGGAAGAAACTGTGCAGCGATTCCTCGTATCTCAAATCTTGCTCTCATCTCAAAACAAAATATCGCTCTCTCGGTGGCTCGTATCTCAAAACACTCGTATATCGAGGTACCACTGTATATGGTTCTATTGGCCCTCTTAAGACTTTAATGAGTGTAATTAGGTCTCAGACTAATTAACTCGTACGTTTATTATAGGATTAACTGAGTACAATTTTGGACTAAGTTTAGAACTGAGTTGCGCGGATAAATAAAAGTAACGTTTAGATCCAAAATTGCGTTTCTATTAGTAGATTTACCCTCTAATTCATGTGTAATACTATGCTTACCTACCACGAAACCTAGCTTACCTAGCCAAATTAGTAGTATAAAGAGTAAGTTTCACAATAGTAGTAGTACAATATCTAGTAAGAGTATATATTATTATAACTTAATTAACTACATTGAGGTGTTCAGTACAAATTTACATCTCTTTCATAACGAATAAGACTAATCGTTGCACATTGATCAGTTTGTGGATTTTTTCTTTGAACTTAACCGAACTTTAAAGTAATTCTAAATCATCAATATTTTCTGATGCAATGACTGGAACTTATTTTTATCGAAGAAACAATAAAACCGACCCTACCATTTTATTGGGATCGTTTTCAGCACAAATACATGTTTTCCAGATATAAAACAAAAAACATCAAATAATAAATTACAATTATCGACGTTTTCAATTTCTATACGTACCATAAAACAAATATTCTTTTGACACTTCAATAGTGAAACCAATCTTGTTTAATACTGAATACTATTAATGTGTAATAATTCATAAAAAGTGTTAACTATAACTTATTAAAATTTCAAATGTAATTAAAAAGTTCTAAAGATATTAAAAGTTGCACTCAAATATTAATATTCCTTCAAAATTTTATTACGAGAGAAGTTTAGAAGTTCAGTTTGGCATAACTTTAAATATTGTATAAAAATCAATACTCTGTATATTAGGACATTACATTATGATAATAATAATAGCAATATTTATAGCAACAATATTTAAAAAGAACAGCTTTAAATAACAAATATTTAATAAAAAATACAAAAAAAATCCAGGCTATTCTGTGTATCTATTCTATAAAATTCATATTCATTTATTTGTTGTTGTTGTTGTTTTTTATAATTAGAGTTATTTTATTACATTATGGATGTAATAATGTAGTAACAATTTTATATTTTAGTAAATTAGGTAATGGAATTTGATGAAAAATATTATATTTAAAACTTCATTGAAACTGTGTTTATTTTGTATGATATTATTACATTTGTATAATCTATTGTAAATGTATGTAATTTAAAATGAATATTTGATAGCACATTTGTTTACTAAATTAAAAATAAATTAAGTCTTGTGAAACCAACCTATATACAACTAACGTAAAACATCAGTTTTAATTAGTTAAGTTGTATCATAGTTATGCGACATCTGTAAAAGGAAATTAGGAAAGTTCCAATGAAATTTATCTCTATTTAATAAATGAAATAAACTTATTAATTATTGGATATCATCGATAGGAATAATAAAAAAGAAGTAAACTTTTTCGTTTAATTATAATTTATTTTAATTAAGTCACCAGATTCTTGTTATTTACATACTGGGAAATGTTCAGTAAATATCGGATGGGCGGTGCACCTGGATGGAAAGCCGAAAAGGCCTTGTCCATATCCTTGTATGTTTTCTCATCGTACCACTCACGATTCCTGGTCGCCGAGAAAATATTTTTTGTCAGCTTTTGGAAATGATTCCAGTAATCCATAGCCGCTTCAAGCAGTCTCTCGAGTGCGGGCACTGTTGCGCTTCCGATCGTTAAAGGAGATGTATCCCAATCCAAATCCGTCGTCGAAATATCGAACTTGATCAATGCACTCTTTACCAATTGATTCCCTTTATCCAATTTTTCACTGTAACAAAAAAATAATATATATTGCAACAAACAAAAACAAAATATTTTTATATAACAATAATAATAATGAAACTTAATGAGTAACAACTGTTACGAAAGGCCGGTGTTTCCCCCTTTCAATTGTTTATTTCGTTTTCTTATTTGGAGTTAGATCAGAAGAAGACGTTAAGTTTTTGAATTTAATACAAACAATACTGCTCTGTATTCTTGGTTATCTTGCAGGCCTCCAATAAATTGTGGTCTGATCCACAAAATTATACTTCGGTAACCTTTCTTCCTAATCATAAAATCTTATCTAACGGATACACTGTTCCAGATTAAGTTGCTAATTGAACCTGAGGTACCCCAGGGAAGTGTTCTTTAACTTATTCTCTATCTTATTTGTACATCTGATCTATCAACACCAAAAAATATGAGATCCGCAATAAGTGCTGAAGACACATGTCATCTGATAGTAATCAAAAACTTGCAAAGATTGTTCTTTAGTGTAGAGACTGGTGTATTAAATCAAATGAAACGAAATCGACTTATGTCACCTTTACTAGTAACTTTAAACAACAAAGTACTGCCACAAGAAGAGCAAATATCATGGAATGCATTGTTATGTCTATACACGACTTAATTGAAAGAATCATATAAGGTTTAAGAGAAGCAATTAGGTTTGAAATTTATCAAAATAGATTGGCTGCTTAGAAGAAAATCAGTTCTATCACCAGATAACAAATTATTAATACATAAATCCATCCTCAAACTAGTGTAATCATATGTAATACAGTGGTGGAGTTCCAAGCGATTCCAATCAAAAACATTGCATACAATTGAAATAGAAACAATTCAAAGTGTTGATTACAAACTTTAGTAAAAGATACCAAGGACTTCTACTTTCACAAAAAAATAAACCAACTTTTAGTAAATGAAAATCACACATATATTTTTAAAAAGTGCACCATACCAGACTTACCACATAGATTTCATTAATTAAATTATTACAAGTCTATTTATACAGATAGATACTGTTGAATTCTCCATGTACATGATAATTGTACCATCAACAAATTTGCTTAAACCATATTTATAGATAATAAATGAAATAAATGACAAAAACAATTAATTAAAGTTAATTATAAAATAATGTTATTACATTCCAATAATATAAAAACAAACAAATTAGATATATTCACTAAACATTTCAATAATTATGTTGAAATGTAAATTTATTTCTTTTTTTTATAGAAATCCTTGCAAATACTATTCCTCACGTGTACATGAAAAGGAAATTCTCGAGCTTGATTTAAATATAAAGTTCAAAGCTACATTTGCACAAACACAGCCTTTTCATCCTCTCTCTCTCTCTCACACACACACCCCTTTCATACACATTAAATCAAATTTACGCCTTCAAAGTTTCTCGTACACATCCTCATATTAAGGAACTTCATTCTCAAGTTTTCAATAACCTCGCTGTTTCATTTTTACCATCACAGTTCACGCATATCAAATTCAATACAACTCTAAACTAATGGATTATTTATTTATTCATATAAAACTTAACTTAGTAAATGGAATCTTTGAAAATATGAATATGAATAAATTTAACATAAATTTTCAGTTTTGAAGAAACTTAATTAATAATTATATTAAAATCATTAACCGGATAAAAAAAACACAATATGTCAGATCAGAACAGCCAAAACGAAGTTAACAGTCGTTTCTATTTTTTTCTTAAAATCTTTTCGTAAAACATATTTTGTTACTATTCTGTACTTTATGTCCCTTATGGTTTTCCTGTTATTATGTATCCTGTATTGTGATTGAATCTTTATATTCACAGGTTTCTGATTTTGTTACATTATGTTATTATTATTAAATGGATTATTACAAGTTTACAGTCAATCAGAATATCTGATAGTAAAATAACACACAAGAAATAAATCACCTATCTTAATGAGTCTTAGCAGCTTGTAAAATATGAAACAAAATTACCCCAAATTTGCTTTTAAAACAAGCTCATTTTCTATCTCAATTGTCAAAGTTAATGCTAACTATTTGAGAAATGACAATCTTCCCTTTCCAATACATCCAACTTTAGATTATATTCTCTATTCAAATATTGTGTTCCTATAATGTCAAATATCGAAAAAGATATGTAACACAAATTTAGACTCTAATACCATTTGTAAATCAATCATCAACTGTAAAATCATATCTAATTCATTTAATAAACTAAAGTTCGTTTTGGTTTTATCTACAGTTATATACAATGTATGTAAACGTAATACTTACATTAACACCACTAACGGCGCAAAATCTTCCTCAATTCCATTTACAATTTCAGACTCCAAATCGCTCTTGACTTGAACGAAGTTATCCATTTGCTTAATATTAGCGCTGCAAAAAGGAAAAGAAAATATTAAATATTGGTCAGTTTTTTATTTACACTTTTATAAAAGGATTTTACATAAAAAATAAACTACAGAATCGATTCAAGTTGTAAACAGGAAAAGTTATGTAGAAAATTGAAAATCGGTAGAATGTATAGACATTGGAAGTATTTTAGCAAAATTTTGAAATAAAAAACTACTACTTTTTGTATTTTCACTAACTAGTATTAAAAGACACAAACTGAACTGAAGCCACATTATGCGGGAAAGTACGTCATAACATTTTCTATTATTGTCAATGATAATATGTGAAACTGTCTATATAGAATCAGACAATGTATAAATCAGAGCTTGACTGTTTCGGTTGAATGGTCATAAACAAGATTATAAACGAAATATTGATTCTACGAAACATTGTGGCAAACAATTTCGCTGAAATCACGTACACCGTAATATTTCACCGAACGTACGCATTACAACCTAAATCCGATCACGGATGTTCGGAATTTGCGGACAATGTGTGTTTCCTATGATCAAAATGCAGATTTCATATAATCAATATTTCACAATCAATTTTCAATTATTTGCATCAAATTTACTATATTTATGTAAAGAAATAAACTAATATGATGATTTTAACATCTGGAGTTGTCCGGTCTCAAACTATCCGGATGTAGACCCGAATGTGCTTCCATGTATTGCTGTACTACATTCATAAATACATGACTGATTATTTATTTTCCATTGAAAATTAATTGTCGTAAATTATTAGCTTTCGAGTTACGTGCATCGTTGATCATTATAACTCAGAGTAGATGCAAAACTTTGTGACATGGGTCTCTTGTACAAGGATCAGGCATTGTTCGCAATTTTAAGCTGCTGTTTGGAGAGAGCTAAAGTTTTAGCTCAGTAAAATAACAATAATAGAACTTCACACAAAAAGTGTATTCGAAATGATTTTATTTATGTGCCAAATATTCACAAACCAAATACTATTACGAAACTTAACATACTTTTTCAAATTTTTGGTTACGAGTTGCTTTTGATTAGAAGTGTTAATTAATTTTATAATCGAAAATTGTCTAGAAACACAAATCATATACTTCTTAGGATTTATGTGTTGAAATTATTATTTAATTCAGAAATATTTGTCAAGAATTAATAAAATTTAAATAAAAACTTTAGCTTTGCGCGTTTTGGTTTATTCTTCAACAATTTTAAAGTCACTTATGTTGTACTTTTAATGGGATACAAAACGATGTTTACTAATATGTACTCTTCATAAAAATATCTATTTCATAATAATTACTAAATATATTGGTCTTTTTTGTATATTAATATTTCTGTCTAAATTGATTAAAGAATAATTAGAAATATAGTGGAACCTCGGTATACGACCTCAAATCAATCCGTACAAATTTCGTATACCGAGTTTGCTTTGTCCAAACAGGACTTATTCTGAATTGGACGTATATCGAGGTACCACTGTATATTCGTTTGTAATGTTTTTTTTTTGTAAGAATTTGTTGATAAAATGACATCATATTACTTTCTCAGTATTATGTTACTGCCTTATTTCCCCTTTCAATGTTTGATCAAGAATTACACTATTGTATAAGTAGGCAACCAAAGTAACTGATACAATAATTAATTGCATACCACTTTACATGAAACTATTAAAGAATAATTTAATTCATAAATAATTTTGGGTGATTAATGAACTAAAATTCATTCTTGATTACTTACCCATGGACGAGACACAATTGTTGCCCTCTATTAACAATACCCCGAACTATCGGTTGTGCTTGATCCATTGCCAACCTCCATTTCTCCACATGTTCGGGTAACGTTTGACAGAACAATGAAAGATTTTTCAGCACAATTTCATCGACCTCCATCACTAATGTTATGATTAAAAAATATAAATAAATAATTAAAACACTATTGTTCTATTCTCGAACAATTATCATACTTCGTTGAATATTGAAATGCGATATACACGTAACGCAACCTTCACTCGATGTAAACACTGTACTGCACTGTACGTAACGAACAAGACTGATTCAAATCTGCACTTTGCAGGAGTGGATTTAGGCATGGTCTTTATGCGCTGCAGTTCGACCCTGGTTACATTACAGTTATGAAATTAATCAACATAATCTTCTAATTATCTATTTAATGCAATACAGATTCAATTTAAGATTAAATAAAATAATATAATAAAATTATATTATTTTTTTCTTTTGTATTTCTTCATGTTTGTAGTATTGAGTTTAATTGTTTGGAATTGTTGCAATAAATGTTATTATTATTAATTGCAAATTAAGTTTTTATTTATAACAATTACAATTTTGATCTGTTTAGTCTTTATAAACTAGAAAACTTATAATTTAAAACTTATTTCTACATAGTTATTGATTTCAATACAAATTGTTAAAATCAATGGTTTTAAGTTGTTGTCTTCAAAACAAGAAATAAAATTTAAAGCATTTTAAATGTATCTTTATTTATTTGCCACAAATGGTTTATCTTTAATTTGTCTGAATATTGCATTTTTTTAAATAAAACGAAATCACTGTTGTAATTAAAGAAAGACATAATTAAATATTGAGTCTAATTGAAAATTGTCTTGATACACTAAATATAAAACAAAATCATAAACTTCTTATGATTTATGTATTGGAATTATTATTACATTCAGAAATAATTGTCCAATTCCAAAGTAGTTTGACCATTAATGAAATTTAATAAAATCTTTCAATTTGAAATAATCAAAAGCACTTTCTAATTTTCATGAGTAATTGAATTTAATGTTTAGAATAGGTTTTGTTTATTCTTCTTCTGTTAGAACAACATTAAAGCCACTTTTGTTGTACTTTTCATAGGATGTTAATTAGGACACAAATACATATGTTGATTCTGAAATTATAAGTTACTTAAAAATATTGATGTTTGTTCAATAATGAATTATGTTGTAGAAGTAAATTCTTTGTATTATTGCTTCACAAAACATATAAACTGCGTGCAACTGCATCAAATTAAAAAAAATTGCATTGCGTGAACTCGTAAAAGCATTGTATTGAGTTTCAACTTATAAAAATAACATAAAACCACAACACAATCGATTTTTAAATGAAACAAAATTAAAGGAAATCACAAGAGTGTCACAAGAATAAGGAATCAAACAATTGTTTTAATGGATTGTTACAAATGAAAACGATTTATAAGTTAAATAGAGTCGATTAAAATTAGAAGCACTTCTCCTGTACCTTAACTAAAGTAACTAATTCATTATTCTACTTTCCAATGAAATAATTACTGCACTTAAGTCGATGTTAATTCAGTTTAATACGCGCTCATATAGAATTATGCGCGTGATGATTGGGACGCTATTAATCGTGTTTGAAAACAGGGTCACAACTGAAACTAGTTGAAATAGTTCAGTATGCATTTAACTTGGATATTTCCTCGAAATTTGTTATGCACATCCTGTCACACTTGACTGAAATATTCAAAAGCCAATTGATATCTATCATTACTATTCAAATTTTCGATGAAGTTAATTATAATTTAATATGTGTCTTCATTATAAACACCATAATTCAAGTATTTATCAAATTTTAAGATTGATTTTTTTACATTCTTTTCGTTTAAGACAACAAAAATAACTGTCTATAATTGATCTTTCTGACCCATTTCTAATTATAATTATTTATTTTTGGTAATTATTTAATTTGTAATTACACAAATGGAATGGTTGTCTTCTAGTAATAGATTTTGGTTCATATAATAAGAAATCAACTTTGCAAAATATTAATCACGTATTCACGATTTCGCGGTCAATTTGGAAAGAAACTGTTAATTGTTTAATGTATTTTAAACAAATTAAATACTTTTACTTACTAATGATTGCATTAATGCAACGTTATTTGGTGTTCCACAATAGAAAACTTAAATCAAACTATGATAGTCAAATGAGAAAAATGTACTTAATTATATAGAAAGTTGTTTTTTTTTAAATTTGTCATTCAATTGAGAATAATATTTATTGAAACTGTTCTATATAAACATACACTCAAAATTAAATATCAATTATTATTTTGATTAAACACAAATTTATTTACTTTTTTTAAGTTTTGTCTTTAAATTGGTGTATTTTATTATTCATATCATGTTCATCGCCATGTTATCATAAAAATCGTCATTATTGATAATCTATATCACCAAACTTTTATAACTGTAGACCACGTTTTATTTTTTCTCTGATATATCAACCGCTAATAATGTTATATCGATAACTTTGGTTATACGATCCAAATACGGTGTAGACCAGCGTTTTTCAATATTTTCAGCCACGTCCAATGCATTTGTGCCAAGCATAATGGCGTCAGTGTCCGATATATTGCGTGTCATTTGTTTTAAAATCTCCTTGATATGATGCAAGGTGACAGCTGTCATTCAAAAAGTGAGAGTGTGGAGTAGAGTAGAAGTTGAAAAACGCTGGTCTATACCAGGGGGGTAAAGTTATATGGAGGAAAACATTTGCTGTGAAGTTGTAGATTTCTCATTCTGCGTTAGCCGTACCAACCAAAAGAAAATAAATTTTTACATTTGTGATATAACATTTTCAAATTAATGTTGGTATTGGTCTATACCGTAGACGAACTCAAATTCTTCGCTGTTTACCTTCAAATGATTATGTAAAATATGGTTTTCCCAAAGTTAATGCGCATTCCGTGAAAAACTGGAAAGGAAAAAATAATACATAAACAATGTTTGTTTTTTCTTATTAATTTTTTCAAATTTTATTGACTACGTGTTATTGTATCTACCCTACAAAATAAACAATCTGTAAACAATGAAATATTTACGAAGTGTTCTGTTGCAGGAAATGTTTGAGAAATCCTGATGTAAAACATGCATTGGCGGTGCAAGGTGAGTTCAACGTGTTCCACGGCTTCAGGCCCTGTTTTTCAAAAATAACCCCTTTAGAACTTACAAATTATGTTGTTTCACACGCTTATACGGTAAAGTCCCTAATTCTTAAAAATCTAAGCTTACAAAAAGATGTATTTTATTACATTTATTTCTTGTTTTTAATAAAGAAACAAAAATTATATTTGTGAAATAGCTTTAAGGACGAATTTATGGGAACCGATACTGCACTTTTGATTTTGAGACAATTTGCACACAAAAGAAGTGAGTTACTAATAACAAACGTAATTGAAGATCATGTTTAATTATCAGATACATTAAGATTGTAAATTCAAGATAGGGGAAGACGATGGGGTGCAAAAAACATTAGAATTTGAGGCCCCTTTATTCTTGCTTATATTCAATTAATAAACTATATTCGTTATAGACAAACAATTATTACTTTCAAATTTAATAATAATATTTATTGCAACAGTTAAAACAACATATATTTATGTAATAATAATAGTAATTAAACAAACCAAGAAAAACAACAGTTACATAGTGCTATTGACGTGTTTCCGCCCTTTCGAATTTATTATTCTAAATTCGTATTCTAAAAAAAAGTTGGATACACTAGGGAAATCGTCTGTTAGTTAATAATTCAGTGAAGAAGTGTTTGAAGTGCACAGCATGCGGGTTGCCGACCCCTGACCTAGCTTAATCATCGAGGGTTGCCTGAAACGGGGATTCGCTCATCCATCCACTGTTAAGGTTTCAAAATCCAATTTCAGTTTTAAAGTGAAACAAACACAAACATTTATGTTATCTCTATTTATCTCGTTATCTAATAATCGAGTGCTGTGTGTATTTGCGTGTGGTAATGCAAACATTGTTAGCTTTTATTTTTTGTTGTTCCCTATTTACCTTGATTACTCACTTTTCGGTAATATGAAATAGATATTATCGTGAAACGAAATCGATTTTTTATATATGTTAGTTCAACATCAAATAAATATACAGAAATACCTCCCTTAGTACGGTATTACTGTATTGCTCAGCAATTATCATTTCGGATTCACTATAGTGCGGTTTAACAATATTTTGCATTATTATATGTTAAATATAAATGTAAATGTAAATTATTGGCAGAAAAACCTGGGTCTTCTAAACATATCATATACACATAAATATAGTTTGAGTGCATTGATTGAGGAAAAAGAAACGCTAAATAAATGCATGATTCATCTACTTGAATCTATTACAAATGTTTATAATTACACTTTCAACTTGTAAATAGTTACATTCCTTTTTAAATTCATTTTATAATTATTAACTTATTATATAAGATTATTGATAAGTTGACTTTAGAAACAAGATTTATTTTGTCAGACGTCAAACAATATGACGTTTGGTAAATGTCAAATTTGACATTAATATGTATGTTTCAAAGATGTCTTGATTCATGGACTCTGAGAAATGGAATTAACAATTATTAATTATTTTCGAAAAAACTTAGCTTAGTGGCTAATAAAGATTATATTTACTTATTTACCTTTTAAAACTTTTTTTTGTAAAAAAATCACTATTTTATTTGAAAATGTATATTTGTACGAAAAGATTAGTACACATAATTATTTTTATTATACGAAAATAATCGAGTCCTTTGTAGAATCTATTCAATTTATCATTTATTTTAGCATAAATCGGTTTTGTACAAGTTAGTTCAAACAACAATTTAGCAAAATATTGTTTAAACTGTCTTCGGTGTGAAAATATTTTGTAATGAAATAAATTTTAATTTTAGTCAAAATTTTCAAGAATTAATGCACAAAATTATTGTATTATACGAAAATGATAGATTTTCTCCCTTTCTACAATTCTCTTGTTGTATTTGTTTGTATTTAATTCTTGTGCAATTTTGGTTTCAAACAGTCCGGGATATTGACATGATATACGTTTTACATATATATTTTTTTAAATTATTGTTTAGCAATAAAACAATTTATTTATTTATCAAATTAAATTTCAATTATTGATCATTTAAAAATTGTGATTGTGGTTTTATGTTATTTTTATAAGCTGAAACAATGCTTTTACGATTTCACGCAATGCCCATTTTTTTTAAATTTGATGCAGTTGCACGCAGTTTTTATATGTTTTGTGACGCAATAATATAAAGACTTTACTTCTACAACATAATTCATTATTGAACAAACATCAATATTTTTTAGTAACATCTAATTTCTGATTTAACATATCTGTTTGTATCCTAATTAAGATCCTTTTGTATCCTGTGAAGAGTACAACAAAAGTTAAGCTAAAGTTTGAATTAAATTACTTAGAAAAAATAGGAAGTTCTTTTGATTATTTCAAATTGAAAGTTTTTATTAAATTTTATTAATGATCAAACTACTTTGAAATTGGACAATTATTTCTGAATGTAATAATAATTCCAATACATAAATCATAAGAAGTATATGATTTTGTTTTATATTTAGTGTATCAAGACAATTTTCAATTAGACTCAACATATTTAATTACAACAGTGATTTCGTTTTATTATAACAATTTATTTATTTATAAATTTTCATAACTATTAAATTTCAACAACTGGAAAAATAATTGATTTAACAAATACTAATAAAGTTAACTCCGTAACAGTTTTTTTTTAAATTATGTTATTTATAAACATATTTCCTTGTCTGTTATCTGTTTATGTGTTTATATCAATAAATATAATGATTATTACTTAATTTGCGTATTTTTACTTTAAACTATTAGTTTAATCTTAACTTAAAGTTAGGAGCCAGGTCCTTTCATCTTTCAATATTGAAGATTTACTTCAAGTTCTTAAAAAGATGAAAGATTAATATTTAGTGAAGGTAAGAAAGGATTTGAATCAATACTGAAACATCTTTGACTCTATTATTATGCTAATTTGCATCAATATTTTTACTCTTTAACAAAAGAGATCGAAAATTAGATGTTGATCCATTATTCGGTTTAAAACAGTATTACTAATGTGAAAGTTTGTTAATCGATAATGGTAATTTTAAATGATGATTTAATGTTCATAGTAATTAGTAAGGGCTTAAGTCAAGGATGATACTCTGGGCGGGAATTTCAAATGAGTCATATCTCTGGACGTGCTGCCATATGGGCATGCCCGTCTCTCCTATCGATTCCCCTGGATCCGACGGTGCCGACGACAAAGCGCCCCCCGGCGCCGCCGCCGTCGTCGTCGCCGTAGCCGCCGCCTCCTCCTACTCCTCCACCTTCTCCTCCTCCTCCTCCTGCTGCTGCTGCTGCGACGCGCTGCCTTTTTTCACTCCCTTTTAGCGTGAATTTCTCACTCTCCTCCACCGCCAAAAATAAAAGTTCCTCGTCCGTTTCCGCGAGACCTACTTTTGCGATTGCGCCGCCTCGCGCAACATAAACAGATTACATTTCCAATTGAAAGCTTCGCGAGCACGCAACTTCGCGGAAGCCACAAAGTTACCACAAAGAAGATGATGTGCTTCTCCTTCGACTCGTACTGAATCTCTTTGGATAAACTGTGTTCACCTCGCAACGATGGAAGCTAAACTGGCCGCAGGCATTGCCGTCACCGAGAACAGTCTTCTCCTCAACCCGTTCGTCCACCATTTGGAGCTGGAGACCACCTCGGAGAAGATCAAGGTAAGTCAACATTGTTTTACGAAGTAGAAAGCAACGCTTCATCCAAATAATACGAATCGCAGATAATATTTATCATCTTCAACTATTTCTTTGATAACTTCTTCTGCATTCTATGTGAAATGCTTGCCAAAGAAGCGTATTAAAAGAAATATAGACACATTTCTCCTCTCAACACTTTCTCCACAATTTTACATTGCGAGGCGCCGATCTAAGAAATAAACCGTGTGCGTGTTTCCTATGCAAATTGCCCGTACCTAAAATAATCTACAATGCAATTGGAGAGAAAGTTTTTTTCATATTTATTTTGTGACCGTATGCATGTGTGTTTGTGGATGGAATGCTTTCACTTCGGTTCACTGACCACAAAAAAACGAACGAATTCAAAGAATTATTATATATCATCATTAGAAAATGTAAAGCAGGCAATTAATGTTGAAACTCGAGCTCTCGTTTTGCTTCATTTTTGTGGGTTGGAAGCATTACATTTGTATCGGCTTATAAAAGAAAATTGGGTCGTCCGAGAGGAAATTGTGTTTTGCTTTATAACTTCTTCATATTATTATACTTTTTTTTATTGTTGCTGTCTTGATTCAAACCATCCGTTGCGTGAAGATCCGTTAATACGTCGATCTTCGTCAAGGCATCTCCATTATTCCGTGACAATAATTGTACACACTTAAATGAACATCAGCTGTTTGCCTCTCGTCATTTAATTAACTTCAGACAATAGCAGAAAACGTGAAAATTCTGTAACGAAATCAACAGGAAATTGTTGCAAAAACATGAAAATCCAAATAATTAAGATATAGTAAAAAAACATAAACATTTAGATCAACATAATGGGAATTGCATGACTTTATCTAGAAAGTTCTCAACATAGTTATAAGTAGATAGTGACACAATATTTATTCTTCAATTTTTAGGAAACATGTGATCAATAAATTTGAAATAATTTCTTCTTAAACATCACCTTGAAATTAAATAAAAAGTCTTCTTAATAAATCATTTACGAAAATCTTTAACTGTTTGATAAGACAATTAATTTATGAATTACAAAGAATTTCATTTATCTTAAATGACGAATTGACACATTTTTATCATACTTCTCATCGATTCAGCAGAACGATGATTAATATTGTGCAACGGATAATGTATCATGATGTTAAGTTAAATTCATGAAATATATTGTTTTGCACTAACGTTTCTTATAAATATTTCGATGAATATAGCAATAAACACGTGAGTTTACATAAAAATATTTGTCAGCGTGATTGTGGATAGATAATGACTCATTATTTAGTCAATGTTATGTTACTACTATTACATTCACAAATGTAAATCGTGTTAACGGCTTTAGAAAATGCATGCTAATTGGATTCGAATCGTAAAGTTTAAGTCGACTAAACGATTTTCCAATAGAAATTAATAAAATAATATAATTCAATGTGTGTTATTCCAGTTTATAATAAATTAAACTTTGAATTCATATCAGAATATTTCAAAAGTTTGTATTTACAAACAGAAATACTGAATGATATGATTTCATTAATAAATTAAATAGTTATTGCATTTCTAATACAAAAACCTATTGATAATAACAAAACGTTTTAAACATATTACAAACATTAGTAAAAATAATAATTAAAAGTAATTTTGTTGAAAAACTATTACCTTTTATAGAATAATATTTTACATTCAAATCTAATTTACAAATGCAATATTTTTTTGTGGTGATTCCAGAACATTGTTATTTTGATGTTCATCATAATATTTTATTATATCTGATAAATAAGCGTAAGCGCAACGCAACATATTTGTTTGTTATTTTATGACTCAATTGTTTATAATGTAACATTTTGGAGACTTTGACGCAAGGTAACGTGACCTAATAAAAATGTAATGCAGTTAAACATTGGAAGACACAGCTTGGGAAACGCTGATAAAATATTGAATTCTAGGTAATTTCTCAAGAAACAAATCTTTTTTCTTTTGTTAAATATTTGTTGATATTTAATTATACTTTGTGTAATTTTTAAAACTTTGTTCAAAGCAAATGCATTTATCGACTAAATTAGTTTGAACTTTTTACAAATGAGTTATATAATAATTTATGATTAATTAAGGGTAATTATTTAAATTTAATCCGTAATGTTAAAAAACAATCAATTATATAAATTCCAAATACTCAACCTGTATGAATCTTCTGCATATAACAAATACATTAAATAAATACTGGAAAAGGTTATAAATGATTGCGAAATTACGTGTTCAAATATTACATATAAAGGCGTGTGATAAAAACGTACAATAAGTATAATTTACATACAAAAGCCGTTTTACTTTATTGCAATATGACGTATGAATATGCTGAAGTTACAAATGCAGTCAACGTGTAGGTAAATAAACAATTGGGAATTAACAAAGGACTCTTTAGTTCGACAATTAATGAAAGAGTTTAAGAAAAAGAGATATATAAGTGAATATATAACTTCTATAGGTTTTCATATGAAAAATAAATTAATAATTTATTATATCTGCATTTCTTAACCTTAAAATGTTAAAGGGTCACAAAATGACAACTGTCTCATGATGATTGGTGAAAATATGTTGGATAACTTGGTTAAAAGGTAGAGAAACACTGATGAATCAAGTTTGATCTTATTGAATTATTAAATATTCCATGATTTTTTACTTAGTTTATAATTCTAAAATGGTTTGAATTTAATTTATGGATAATATGTATACAGTGGTACCTCGATATACGAGTGCCCTAATATACGAATGTTTTGAGATACGAGCCGCCGAGCGAGTGATTTTTTGCTATGAGAAAAGAGCAGGATTTGAGATACGAGGAATCGCACACTACACCGCTGCACACGATACCAACAGTTTCTTCCACCTCAGACTAGACGTCAATCTGTGTGCTTGTTTCCCTCGTTTTCGAAGCATTTTTGATAAGTTGGGTTCGGGTTTTTTGCTTTTTGTACATTTAAAAAACATTGCTTTGAGATACGAGCAATTTGACATACGAGCAAAGTTACGGAACGAATTAAACTCCTATGTCGAAGTACCACACTATGTTTATGTAATGATTCATAAAAACAGTTTAATCTTGTATAAGAAGGTTTGATATCGATTCAATTTGTTATATTTCATCTTCAAGTGAAATAAAGTTTTTTTTGGAAACACTGATTTAACCAGTGTAAAACGGTTCGACACAAATTCAATTTTTGGATATTAGTTATAGCTATTTTCATATTCAAGTGAAATAATGTAAAGATTGAAAAACACTAATTAATCTAAGATTTAACGATTTGACATGAATCCAATTTATGGACAATAGTTACGTTTATTTTTTATATTCAAGTGAAATAATGTAATATTTGAGAAACACTAATTAATTCAGTACAAAATGGTTTGACATTAATTCAATTTATGGATAATTGTTATGTTTGTTTTCCGTATCCAAGTGAAATAATGTCATACATTTGGAAGTTGGAACATATGGAATATCCGCATAATGCCTATAATTTGATTAACACGTAGTCCATCTAAGCTCCTCGCCTCGTTGCACATTGTTCCAGTTTATTGGAGAGGGTGGCTGTTATGTTGCAAACACTTGACCCATTTTCCTTTCGATCTGTTTCCATCGCAGATAATAAATTTGGCACAGGGATGAGCTGCATACCTTTATTGCACTCCACCTCGATAAGCCAGACATCGAACGATTTCTTGAGGCCAGGAACCGGAACGGACCAGCAACAACGAAAAATAAAAGACCGTCGCAATATCTGCAGGAAAAGGAATAAAAACCGGTTCGACTCTTACTTCCTTGTTACAGACACGTTACATCCACCAATTCGGTGAGGTTTTGTCCAGTCCGGGATACTTTCCTTTTATTTTATATCGAACGTTATGTCAGTCGCACACATTTAGGAACTCAAGTGTTCTGTTTAGGTTACTCCTTCTCGTTGGGAAGTGCTTGGAAACCGCGTGCAATAAAAACCGTCGAGGATGTGAAATGCGGAAACGGTGTACCAATTCATCTTCGGGTGAAATTATAGCTTCATAACCAACTTTTGTTTTAATGAACTTTGTTTGCACTCAAATACAATAACAACAACAAAAAAACTTGCTTTTGAATATAGAAACTATTAGGTAATATCCACAATACTTTATTTTGTTATGTATAACCATTATTGTTTTTGTCATTTCTTATTGTTATATTGATTATTGTAAGTACGATCTCCGTAACGACGTACATTTAGGAAGATTCCATATTCTAATCACTAGAAAGTGCATTCCACCAAATTCTATAACGACTACAAATCTATAATCACATAATGATTAGGGAATAATACCATGTTTACTTTCCAAATATTGTACTCCCACTATGTTAGTTAGTTAGTATAAAATAAGATCCACCCCCACATGGGAAACTAATGATAGGTCGATAGAAATAAGGAAGATGATGAAAGGGATAAGTTTTATGACCCTAGGAAACTATAAATGATAGGTCTCTCTTGTTATACACCCGTCGATCGGAAAGATTCTTCATGGGTCCCAGCATTATTTTTTTGACTCGATACCTAAGTCCGACATGACTGGAAGCCAGTACTTCCATAAAAACCTCCTGGGACTTCCATAAAAACCCATTAAGACTCCACAACGACATAACCACGCGATATTTCCACAAGTGTCCAGAGATATTCCATCCCGGGACACGACAATTTATCTCCATCCTCCGACTAATTACAATGCAACTGTTAATAGACACGTTGTTATAAGCTGTTGAATTAATGTACATAATGGTTATTGATAATGGTTATTTGAATTAGCGAAACGCAACGTGGAAGAAAATTGGATCTTCATCTTCATTCGATAAGAATTAAATTGTGCTCGTAATAAATGTAATTCGTGTACAATCCACAAGAATCTAATAAATAACAGTGCATCGAATCGAACAAATTGTAATGTAGTTTCTCTCGGCGAAGCGAAAACGCACGGACGGTTTCTGATTACGTCTTGGAAACTGGATTTAATTGAGCCACGGACTTCCCGGAAACACGAGGAGATGGCAAACTTTGTGCGTCTTCGCAAAAGACGTTACGTTGCGAAATAATGATTAGAAAGCTCGCACAAATCCACGCGCATCGCATGCATTATTGATCAGTGCATTTTCTTATGATTGATCGATTATCAAGTTAAGTTATTTAAAATAATGCGGAGAAAATGTCGCGCGAAAACAGCGGAATTAAAACGACGTCGCCTGTTGCGATGAAAGTAATTGTAGAAAGGTTTAAATGTTTGCTTTTATTGTCTTTAAACGCAGTTATGATGCATCTATTTTTCTAGACTTTAACTACTTTTACTAAGAGGTTTTCTAATAGAAGAAGAGGCAGTTGCTCATGAAAGTCACTGTTAGCCTTTAATATATTATTATAAATGATATTAGAGAATTTGTAAATTGAAAATGTTGATTATGTTATTGATTGAAACGTTTGAAAAACCAATAAATATACTTATTTCAAACCTTCGTTTTCTTATAAAAACAAATATAAACAGTTTTGTTGTATTCATTTTTCATTATCCAATAACTAGAAGTCGCAGTTCCCCCCAGGAGTTCATTGTTAATCTTAGAAAACAATTATGAATGATACTACAGAATTTGTAAATTGATACATTAGATAATGATATTGATAGAAACGTTTCAATTAATTAAATATACTTATTATATTTGATTAACACCTTTCCATTATGTAATTTAACGTAATTTCAAATAACTGTTAACACCGAAAATATATTAAATAATAAACTTATTGCGGTGGTGTAAGTAACACCTTTCTATTATCTGAGTAAACTTAATTTCAAACAGTTGCTAACACCGAAAACATTACAAATATTAGCAGTTGAATGTAACATCCTTGTGTAACTTAAACAAGACTTCAAAGTTTAATGGAGAATTTTAGATTTAAATTGTAATTCTCGTTTATTTAGATCTAAAACTATAATCTAGAAATAATAATATTGATACATAGTTTTGAAAATGAGAAAATTCTGATTTGTTTTGAATGTGGAATTGAAATTGATATTGTTTGAACAAATTCAAACATATTTTTCTAATAACAATTGTTACAATAATCATAAGCAAATAAAAAATGTACTCATACAATAATAATAATGAACTGATTAATTAAAAATGAACTGTAATATTTTAGTTATACTAATAACAATTTTAAAACAAAAACAACTACAAATAATATTAAATTTATTATTTGTGGTTGTTACAATAAAATGAAGAAATACAAAAGAAAAAATGCTATTAGTGGTCTTTCTGTCTTATTTAAACTAAATATTTATCTAAAATATATATTATTATAGTAAATATAACATTATATTAAACTAATTAATTTATTTTTACACACATCACATCTTTACATGAAAATATTTTAATTCAGAGTTTAAATAAACGTTAACTGAATTTTGTATTATGACCACAATAACACAAATTTATTCGTAATTAGCCAACTTTTCACGATTAAAATTTTACAGTTTTGAAAA
This sequence comes from Nicrophorus orbicollis, assembly GCA_018845635.1. NCBI lineage: Eukaryota > Metazoa > Arthropoda > Insecta > Coleoptera > Silphidae > Nicrophorus > Nicrophorus orbicollis. The sequence goes on from JAFMTC010000129.1 coordinate 1,293,347, forward strand.
AAATACTTTTTTAAGCTTCTTCGCTTAGTTCATCTTCAAAATCACGTTATTTATTTTGTTTAGTAATATAATCTGACTGTTTATAGAAAGTTAAGAGTTATTGTAATTATTTCAGACTGCATTCCTGACGATTGTATTACTTCCAATTAGAGTATGTCTAATATGCATCTTATTGATTGTCGGATGGATGTTGGCGTGCCTAGGACTTTGGGGTCTGACAGAGGAGGATCTCCAGAAGCGACCTGTGACAGGATGGAGGAGGTACGTTCGATCGCTAACTTTCCGTTGTTCTTTATTTTCTTTCGTTTCGTCCGTTTTCTGAATACAATTAATATCGATGCATGCATGTGAAATCAGTAATTGCAAAATAATACAGCATGTTTTCTACGCATCCGATTCGAAGCACGAAAACGAACACTTCTAATTATTTATATTGGGTATACATATATAGCAAAGTAAAGGTGGTGGCTTCGTACCCGGTGCTGTGGATGTTCTATGTGGGTGGTTTCCGGGTGAAGGTAATAGGTCGGAGGGCATCCAGATGCGAGGCTTCGGTCATTTCCTTGGCCCCGCACTCCTCCTTCACGGATAGCATAGCTATGGTCTACCTAAATTCCCCTTCGATTGTGGCCAAGGGCGAAACGGCCTCCATCCCATTCTTCGGCAGTATGTATACTAACACTGACTAATTCTTTGCGGATTCTGTGAAGGTGATCAAATCTTGTACTTCCTTACACCTCTCTATTTCTATACATATCTATTTCACTATCTCTCTTTGTACCTTTCAATATACATATATCTTTAAGAGTTTTGCATTTAACAATGAAATTGTTGTTTTTTTTTGGATTTTTACTAGGACGTTAACAAAATGGTTATGCATTCTGGGGAAGACCACTTACAGGGCAGGTGGGATGCACGTAGTTTTCAAAGGAAAACAGGCGTCCCGCGAGGAAGCCCCGATTTTGGTCATAGCTCCGCACTCTACCTTCTTAGACGGCGGCATAGTCTACTATACGGGATTCCCTTCGATTATCGTGAGGCGAGAAAGCGGCGACAATCCATACATAGGAAGTACGCTTTGATCACTTTCACTCGCACATCCGTATATACCTACCGCGTCTATTCAAGATCCGCATTACTGTATACATTTTTTTCTCTTTCTTTCTATGTCTTCTAAATATCCTCAGAGCTGATCAACTTCACGCAACCAGTTTACGTGTGGCGCGACGATCCCGATTCCCGTCAGAACACCATCAAGGAGATCATAAGTCGCGCCACTTCCAAAGAGGACTGGCCGCAGATCTTGATTTTTCCGGAAGGAACGTGCACCAATCGCTCCTGTCTGATTACCTTCAAACCGGGTGCCTTTTATCCCGGAGTACCAATTCAGCCGGTTTGCATAAGATATCCCAATAAATTGGATACAGTTACCTGGACCTGGGAAGGACCTAGCGCGTAAACATATGAATACCACATGCTCTTCTCCTCACATAAGAATATCATTTCCATTTGCAGCTTAAAACTTTTATGGCTTACACTGACACAAGTGTACAGTTACTGTGAAATCGAATTCCTCCCAGTCTACACTCCCAGCGAAGAGGAAAAACGAGACCCAAAACTTTTCGCAAGCAACGTTCGAGCAGTTATGGCAAAGTAAGATTTCAGTATTCTTTACTATTTTATCTATTTATTACAGTTACGTTCATTTACATTCTTGACTCATCTTGATTGAACTAGTTTTTAAAGAAAATGTTCATTTATAAAAGGTCCAATATGTTTTCAAACAAACTATTTAAATAATTACTAATAAAAGATAAAATCTTTATAATAATAACATTTATTGCAAAAATTATGGTGGTATTAGTTCAGTTTGTCGGTATTCTGGACTGATATTTTGTTTCATCTGAGAACCGAATGTTGCAACTCGAAAACTATAAGTACACTTTAAGAATCCTTTAAGGTGTTTCTTTTAATGTTACTATACCTTAAATATGTATATTCTATATTTTAGGGCTTTAGGAGTACCTGTTATGGACTATACCTATGATGATTGCAAATTGATGGCAAGGGCCAAAGAAATGAATCTCCCAAACGCCAATGTGATCGTTGAAGTGCAGAAACTGAGAACGCGTTTAGGGCTGGATCAGACGAAAGTCGAGGAATGTTTCATTGAGAATCTGAGCTGTCAGGATTGTAGCCAAATTTCGTACACAGAATTCTCCTCATATCTCAATGTTGCGGCGAATGATGCTAACGCGCAACGAATCTTCAATCTATACGAGAAGGTAAAGTTGTTCTTTGGAAGTCTTCCAACATGATTTACAACATTTTTTCCTCTGTTTCCAGAACAAAAGCGGCTCGATTGATTTCCGGGAATACGTTCTAGGTGTCGTCGGAGTGACGGAGAATAGGAAAACTCTAGAGATACTCCGGCTAGCTTTCAAGGTATTACAGAAATTGATACATGTAAATCCATTAAAGGAATCAATGCTATTTTTATTTTATGAGGTGATATTGTGCACGCGTGTTCTATTTCTAGAGTGGATATTTTTAGGATGTAACGATTCGGATGATTTCACTCTCTGCCTCATAAATTAGGCGGAAACAATATTTATAAAATGTTTGTTTTGTGTTACAGATTTACGATAGTAGCGGTAAAGGAAGGCTATCTGAAAACGATTTAATTCCAGTATTAGTACACACTTTGGCGATGAGCATTTACGAATCGAGGGAAATTTTTCAACGCATCGACTCTACCTGTCAGGGTTACGTCACCTTCGGTAACTATCTTTCAGTACTAATATAATAACTATGGTTGTTGAACTGATGATAGATCATTTAAGCCTGACTAAAATATACCAATGCAATAATATTGGCATAAATCAATCGTCTTGTATATTTAAAATCTATACCAAAAAAAGAAATAATTGTATATTCAAGTTAAATCCATCCTCCTACAGTGTAAACAGAGTTTAAATAGTGTATTAACAAAGATAATATTTATGTTTTCAGACGGTTTCCTACGTTATGCGGAGAAGAAGGCTGAATTCGCCGGACTGTTTAGTCTAAGCAAAGAGGAGCTTAGGGAACGAAATAATAGCGTTGTTGATAATAACAAATTAAAATCGCATTGATTGATGAGAGGCGGTAACGCATTATGCGACTCGTGTGTAAATACTACTTTGTTTTGAGACCTTCGGCCTCGTAGAAGAGAACACTAAGTACTTACGTACCCTATCCTCGACTCCGAAATTCCATTAAAAAAAGCGAAAGATGTATTATTTGTATTTATTGCCTACATTTACTCTTATTAACATTTTACTTTCCATTGTTATTTACTTTTACATGTAACGATAATATTTATTTTTCGAATTAGATCTGTAATTATAATAACGAAAGAAATAAAATAAGAGAAACATAGTAATAAGTATATATTTTTAATACGAGAATTGAGATTAAACGTTCAATTACAGGTTTGAGTGTGTGTGTGATACATGTGAGTTTTAAAGACCAAGATTAAACTAAAAATAAAACCCTGGCAGTTCTATCTCACTACTTCTAACAGTAGAGAGCTTGGAATGAATTGGCCCCGAATCAGAGAACGAAAAATTAATAAAAGAAGTAAAAATGAATAATGTTGTGCAGAATTTTAAGACCTAAAACTCCTAATCAGTCACTGACAAATAAAATAATAACGACTAGATTACAATTGTTCAATATTGCAACTAAAATATTAAGTTTGATAAATCGGTAGCGGATGCGCTTCAGAATTGATTACGAATTTATCTAGATCTAACAACTTTGTGTCATCGCTAAATAACAAGTACAGATACTTCAGAGTTTCACTAAGGAAGAAGGATTCCATCATATCCTTCGGACGAACGTTCGCCGTATTCTTGACATTACCAATTGAGGTGTATCCGTTCCCAACCCTGGTGTACTTCTCGAATGCCTGGAAAATCTGCCAGCCCCAATCTTGATAAGTGCTATTGCCTGTGAATTGGTACATGTACCACAGACTTTCGATGAACTCTGGTCGAAGAAGATTATGGGCATCGTTGCTCTTCACGTACATATCATTAGAGTTCTCGCCTTGGATATTGAAATACGTGATTTCCGGAGCCAAGAACGTAGGCTGCTGGGCGTATGTTTGGTAGCACGTAGTGAGTAGCTCTTCGGCCAATTTCAGATGATCATTGGGGAGACCTACGTGCGTTCCGAGTGCCAAAGTTCCGGGTAAGTAACAAGTCAAATGATCCATCTTCGGCTTGAAATCTTTCCCTCCGACCAACAGTTCACCTATAAACAGAAATCCGTTCGGCGCAGTCCTTTTGGCCAAATGCTTTTCAACACCTGATATAGCTTCCATGTAATCATCTCTTAGGTAATCCATCGTTTTCCCCGTTTGCACCCATTGCTTCAGAAGATACTCGTAATAACTATCTCCGCGCGCGCCGAGCGTAATTGTCGAATACGATCTAAACTGGCCAGTATTTGCGTTAATAAATATAGGAACTAAACCATCTGTTTTCTCCAATCCGTGAACGTGCCTCGATACATTAGCAACAACTTTCTACAATAAAACTTTAAAATATCTAAAAGAAACACTTATATTGATTGTTTCACCTCATATTTGGGGTTTCCCGATGCTCTGCTCAAGTCTCTGAACTCCAATTGTATTGTGGTCACTTCAGAAGTGCTGCTGTCTGGGGACCATTTTGGCGCGTGAGCTTTTCTAGTGAACAGATTGATGTCGGAAAAAGGCACACTGGACTCCGATTCAAAACAAGGTAAAAGCCTATCACCCAAATCTATAGCTTTATTAAGAAACATTCTATCACCAGATAAATGATAAATGCTCAACAATCCTCCCAAAACGCGAATTGTTACCTCAAACAAGTTAACGTCCCTGTTAATATCAAAATGTAAATGTTTGTCAATCCAATCACGTGCCTCTTGAAATTCTAAAATAAATTTTGTTTATTATTAGTTTATTTATAAACTTTATTAATTAATAGTTACCATTTTTAAGTCCCATTATATAAATAGTATCTAATGAATCTACAATGCTTAGGCCTAAACCAAACCAATCATGATAACCTTCAGATATGGGTTTCAAGTGGTCATGACCCCATGCAAAAGTTTTGTATCCTTTCCAAGCATGCTTAAATGCATCTACTACTGCTTCTTGTCTCTTTGTCACTTTACCTACAATTCATATTATAGTTCATAAAACTCTTTATTAGTCACAGTGTGACCAAAGGGCTATTGACCCTTGATTATTCCAAACTCACTTGAAAATATGTGTGGAGTAAGGTTATTGGCATTGATATCATCATTATGAGTATCTTGAGGTTCTTCCAACACATGGTTCTCCTGTGGACCAATATTTGGAGGCAACTCATTGTCCACATCCCTCGGATCATTCCTCATGTTCACAAGAACATCCTTTTTAGGAATATCCCCATCCTCAGGTTGACTGACCAACGAAATTTTAGCATCATTATCTGTCACTACATAAAATAGGCCACATATGATGAAGGCACCAAATATGTAAATGGTACTTCTTTGACACCGAGACAATTGTCTCCAAAGCTACAATTAAATGGATCAATGTATGTATGAGGGTACATCAACACTCCTGAACTTACCCTTCGCAAACTTTTTGATTTCTTGGTTGGATCTTGATTATGGCACGAATCAACATTCAATGCTATGTGGTCGCCTCCTCTAAGTACCATTGTAAAAACACAATCAAGACGCTCTCATCTCATTTTCTTAATACATTTCATCCCAACTTGCACCAACTTGCTTATATCAACACGTCGAATGGTCAAATGCGGCACAACATTTGACAGCTGTCAAAGTGCATGTTGTTCACCATCGCAATATTGCAGTGAACTGAAAATATTTTTTCAATAATGATGTTATTTATGTTTGATTAGATAAAAGATAGTATTTGTATTCTATAAATAAAATGCATCGTAATTTATTGATTTTGTACGTAGAATAAACAAAGAATTGACAGATGTCAAAAAATATAAACATCTGTCACGTTGAGTGTGCTACAAATCCACAATTAGAAATGGCATGAATGAAAAAGAGTAAGATGTTTTGTTACATTAGCAATAAATAAAAATGCTCAATTATATAACCAAGACCATAAATACTCGCAATTAACTTGGAATCATGAATATCGAAGTGCATCCATTGACAAATAACCCCACGAAGGCCTGGGAAGAGATATTTCGGTCCCAGAAGGTCTTCAAGCTGAATGTAAAAATACCAACGAAACCTGCAGAGCCAAACAAGCTCAGATTCGTTTGCATGAGTGATACCCATTCTCTGATACACAATATAAAGTATGATATACCAGAGGGAGATGTTTTCATTCATGCAGGAGACTTTACAAAATGTGGTCAGAAGGAAGAAGTCATTGAATTCAATAATTGGTTAGGTACATTGCCACATAAATACAAAATAGTCATAGCTGGAAACCATGAGCTCAGTTTCGACTCCAATTTTATCCATTGCTTTAAACAGAGCTCTAATTCAAGACACACAGGTTGCTTTGAAAATGAGGAAATACCAAACTATGGAAAGAAGAACTCCAACATTGGAGATGCAGTTAAGACTGACAATATTAGGCAGTATTTAACTAATTGTACTTATCTTGAAGATGAATCCTATGATATTTGTGGTATTAAATTATATGGAAGCCCATGGTAAAGAAATAATTTGTATTGAATTATTTACTATGTTGTTACAATTACTTATTTCAGGCAACCTACTTATGGCAATTGGGCTTTCAACTTGGCCCGAGGTGACGAATGCCTTAATAAATGGAATAATATTCCTACAGCAATTGATATTCTAATCACTCATACACCACCCTTGGGACATGGGGATTTTACTTGCTCAGGGGTGAGAGCTGGCTGTGTGGAATTGTTTACTACAGTTCAAAATAGAGTTAAACCGAAATACCATGTTTTCGGTCATATCCATGAAGGTAATTTAAATTTCAATAAAATGGGCAATTTTGTAAAATTTTTCTTGTATTCCAGGTTACGGAGTAACATCAGATGGTAAAATAATATTCATCAATGCTTCAACTTGTGACATAAACTACATACCAAACAATCCACCAGTAGTTTTCGATGTAGCTTTGCCTGCAGGTAGAAGTAAATAACTTTACTATCTATTTATAAAAATGCGCTTTAATTTATCTTGTATAAGAAAAAAAGGATAATTATTTGTTTTGTAATTTTTACTTGTAATAAACACAATAAGGTGCTCCACTAAACTGCAAATCGGTATCACTTGCAACATGATTCAAGAACATCTTAGCATATCAATAACAAAGAAAAATTTAAAAAAACAAAAACAGTTGATTTGTATTTGTTTACTTCATAAAAAAATCGTCAGAAATAAAATATAAATCATAAGTTAACCTATTTGCTATGAATGTTGTGGTTGATGGTAGTTCTTGTGGGTCCGCCTTCCCCAGAATGCTTCTAAATCGAATGGACGAAAATCTTTCAGTTTGGCATTTTCCTGTTCGTTGTAATACTTGGTTGTGTTCTTGTCCAGATCCTGGCAAACTTTGGTCCATGAATCACAAATATATTTGATAAGTTCATCATGCTGCACAGCCGGAGGTTTAGCCTCCATGGAGGGTAGTCTGTGGGGGTTGGGAGGTCTGCGATTGTTCCCATTCATTTGGGACATGTTGCTTCTTGGACCACTGAATCAAAGCAATCAAATTATAAACAAACCACTGCTGATTCCGGGAACGCTCTTTGTTTTTCTACTATCTTCTACTTTCCCCGTCGACGAATAAATGTAAATATTGTACATACCTCATTTCACTATAGGTCTTTGCTGAACGATTTGAAATATTTAGCGTACGAAGTGCGTCTACCTTCTACACTGTATAGAATCCAAATACAAATAAATACTCATTGGGCTCTAAAATGAATATAAACACGGAGCACCTTTGTGTTTGTGTCGGACGCCATCAATTGTCAAAGCAGTCGAACCCAATTTTTCTGTCAAATTTTTGCAAATTTTCAAAACTTGTTTCTCAATATCTTATCTTTACAATTAATACACATATTAACAATTTATATCTATTTAAACTATAAAATGTAATAAATTGTATTTTATTTCAAAGATATTATCTGCCAAAATTGGCATAATATGAACAGATCCCTCTGTATTCGACAAACAGTACCAAATAACCAGTTTACTTATAGGTAATAATGACTCATCTAGCGGCGTATTATGGCAATTCTGGAAATCAAGTGGCGTTCCAAGTGAGATACCGATTAACTAATTACCAAAACAAAATTACATAACCTCAATATATACTTTACAATCCGATTTTTTCCCATGTCACTCAGGCTCTATATGATTTCAACATATTTTTTAAGTTTATAGCTTAAATATTTGATACCTGTATTAATATAACTGAAAATATTTCACTTCTTTTATATTATTTGGAAATTTCAAATTATTTGGCGCCAGTAAATGTGGCGACACCTAATGAGTTGCCGAGTAAATAATCAAGCCAGATTCATTTTTTTTCCATTAGACTGGTTCCCCCAGGGTTTACTTCTATTTTCATAACTTCTCTTATTAATTATAGAATTAATTGTATTATTTCTTCGATGAAACGTTACACAGTAATAAAAACATATTTCAAAACATTCCTGATTGTTAATTGAATAGCTATGCATATTTTCAGAACATCATTTCTATAGAATTTTAACATTTCTCATTGCAAAATTTTGATACTTTAATTATTTATGTTTAGTATTATTTATTCTTAATATAATATTTTATTAATTGTATTGCAATTATTTTTTATGGTTGTTGTTGTTGCAATAAATGTTATTATTACTTAAATAATAACTTATCTAAAGTAAATCTATATATTAGATAAAGAATATACAAATTTATTTCTTATTATAGTCAGAATTAGTAGTAGATTGCAATACTCTATTTGAACACTAAGCAAATCAGTTCCCAAAGATGATAGGATAGTTGAAATCCTTACCTTTAAATTAAATCGCAATACATGTTATTATTGTTATTATTAATTAGCAATACACGATTATCTACTTATGTTTTTTTTTTCTCTAGACAATAAATAAATAAAACTGCTTTTTCAATTTTCAACATCAAAACGTTTAATATATCGAATCCATCATTTCCTCGTCCATACTTTGCAATTACATAACATACTCGTATAATTAATTATTTATATTATATATACACATATAAAAAATACACAAATTGGCATTATTGGTCATCGAACATCAATTAACATTAGGTCATTTACACGTAAGTTCAATTACTTTAATACTACTTGTGGTAATTATTTCGATATAATATGGAACATCACACTTATTTTTTCTTTTTTTTTTAATATAATTTCCGATCACCTTTTTGGTTCTCGGTATAATATATTTATATAAACGTTGGGCTTTTCAATTATAGACACTTTACAATTTTATACGAATATGAACAATATTTTACTATTTATTCTGTATACAAGTAGTAGTTGTATTGGTATTTGTTAAGAGATTTCACTCTCAACTGGCCTATGACTAAGTGGCGTAGCTACTGTATAGCAAGGTTCTCCAAAGCGGAAGGGCCCACGTTTGTTGGGGGCCCTTGTTTTGGACCCTACTTATCTACGAAAAAGAATCTAATTATAGTTCATGACATAGTTTGTTGTTAAGTGGCTAAGATATCGACATTCGTTGATATATACTTAAAGACCCACAGCATTCTAAAAGGACGCATATAGACTAAACTTGCTTAAGGGCCCTATATTTCTCTAGCTTCGCCACTAGGTCTTTCAAGCCATGTGATTTGTGTGGAGTTAAGACTTCTACTAAAGTGAATTTATATTTGTACCGGTCACCCATTCAAGTGACGTATTTTATTTGATATACATAGAATTGCATTAATTTTATGCCGGTTATATAGAATAGACTTTTTTTGAGATGCACGTAATAAGTATAGATATAATATAGATTATTTGCAGCCCTCTTTCATACCAATAAAAAGTGTAACAGTTAATTGCAGAAACTTTCAAGAAATGTCAAGAAAATGTAAAGTATGCAAATTTGATATGTGGAGAGTATTTTATAGGAAATAACTCTAGTTTTAAATTATAGTCTATTACAGTGATTGGCAAACTTTACTAGGAAAGACTTTTGAGTGCTTTTAAAGGATTTTTTTTGAAACATAGTTTGCCCATCACTGTTCTACTAAATTTACAGAACATAAACATTAAATTTTTAGTATAAATCGAATTGTTATAATAATTTTGGTGTTTTTTCTTGTTTCCTTAGTTTAGCCATAGAACATTAAATACTAATATTATTAAATATATATTGTATTATAATAAAGTGTTGCAATATTTGTTTTACAAATATAATTGATAGCAAATAATAGGTAGTATCAAATATATATTCTTGCAAGTTTAAAATTTCATTATAAGAAGTACATGTTCGAAAATGCGTACGTTTTAGGCGCGTTAAAGTGAAGTTTGCAAGCTTACATAGAAGTATACTTTACTTTAACGATTGAGACGATATTGGAAACAACATTTATACATAATTTTTAAAATATTTTTGAGAAGTTTGAAACGATTTGAGCTTTAATAAATTAATTATCGAATTTTCAAATTCAAATAACTTTGTTCTTTGTAAATTTTGAATAGTGAGATCGTGAAAATCATTTCAATTTTTAAACTAATCTTAAAATATATCGACATTTTTTAGGTTCTTTATTCTTACTTAATATTTTTTTGGAAAATCTTTAGAAGAAAAAAATGAGAGTAATGTAAATATATTTGGTATAAAAAATTTGGAAAATATTGCCATGATTTTTGTTGCTGTTGTTATTATTACTAGTAAGTTTTCGGTTCGCTTCTTCTTAATATTTATACATTACATTGGAATCCGATCGCACTCTATATACGTTTGAATGACCCTGTAATCTCTTACTACACAATTATCAAAATTATTGCCGCAGAATTTTATGCCTTCTCCTGTTGCACACGCAATCGATAAATTTGCCAGAAACGTTAACGTTCCGTTTCTCTCGATTTGAGTCGTTTAAAACTGGGTGGGACCTGTGCGACGAGACCCGGCCAATCCAGTCAGTGCCTATCGCTTAACACCCGAGCGTTTCCTCTGAAATCCATCATGTAATAATAATAGTTAGGATTGATGTAATTAGAGTAAGTTGCAACCGTGTTCGAGGCGTCTCCAGTTAAGAGCACCGGAATTCGGGTTCGACATGTTGTCGCCCATGTTACAGGTTTTCGTGCGCATTATCATTAGATCAGTGCGAATGCTGGGTCTTCTTACATTGGGTGTCACCACTCCGCAGGCGTCGCTCAGGCGTCTCTTCACCGACAAGGTGTACTTCTTGGGATGGTGCGAGGGCATCGGAGGTGGCAGAGGACAGGGAGACCCAAAGTTGGCGCTAACTCTCTTGTGATGGTTCGGGGCCATCTCCAGAGGAAGATTGGCTACAACGAACAGCTCGTAGAATACCTCGTCGACGTACAGGTTGCGCTTCGCCGAAGTCTCAACGAACACGCAACTGGAGTCCTGAGTTTCGCAGTAGGCCATGGCCTCATCCACTGTCACAGTTCTAGCAATGAAATTGATTAAACTCGTTTAATTATCATTTTCGGGCTACTCACTTCATTTCTCTGTCGCATTTGTTTCCTGCTAACACCATGGGCACCCTGGGCAACGTCTTCTTCCTGGTCAGACCCGTGCTCGAGGCAGCACCGGCGCTCAGCTTGGTTTCCAATATTTGCTCTCTGAGTCTGATGGCTTCTTCGAACGTTTCCCTGCTGTCCATGCTGAACGTTATTACGAATATGTCACCTAAAAGACAGTTTCAGATTTAGCGCAGGTGGAAATCAATCAATTAACCTGTGAGGAAAGAGAGCCGCCGCATTGCCGGGAACGGATGGTTTCCAGACGTGTCCAGTATGTCCAGCTGATGGATCTCCCCGCGGATTCTGTACAGTTTCCTATGGAAATCCTCGATCGTGGGGGTGTAGCTCTCTTGGAATTTACCACCCAAAAATCTGGACACCAAACTGGTCTTTCCCACTCTCGCGGAACCTGAAAACAGTGGACGTTCAAACTTTGCGACGCAGTTTGTATTTGAAATGCGATACCTAAAACGACGAGACGGTAGCAGTTCTTCTGCAGAGGATGAACGTCGTCACAGGAATTGGAGCTTCCTGGACTGGGATTGGGACCGGACGATGCCGTCTGCGGATTGGCAGTGTGCTCCTGCTTGTCCGGCGTGCAGGACTTCATGCTCCCCGAGCCAGGACACAGCCAGCTGCAGCAACCCAGGAAATCCATCGCCCGAAATCCCAGGCCCCAGTCTCATCACTGAACTCTTTCAATTCGAATTGATTTTGTGAATAATTTATAATAGGTACGACCACAAAGCACACCCATCCGCACGCACTCAATTCGCACTCATACACTGATAAACGATGGGCCCTTCTTTCGCGATCCCGCACGCATGCAACGCTGTTGCCTCCATGCACTCACCTAATACTTGTTGGTCGGGCGTCGCGACGCTTCGTCTGGCGTCGCTCCGCCCCGGCAGCCCTTTGCATAATCCCACCATAGCAGATCGATTTTGTTTCCCCCCGAAAATAAAACGAGAAACAAGTACAGAAAAATACGTACAAGCAAATAACTAACTGCTGCTACAAACGTACGTACACTCAACAACAACAGAAGGAAAAAAAAATAAAGAAGCGCGCAACAGTTTGCAATTCTAATCTAATTGGCACACGCACAACACACACGGAAAACCGTATTCTCCTTTGCCCCAAATATTTCTCGGTGCATAAAGCTGACAAATCTCCAAATACACCTGTATAATAAAGATATATTTATATAGCAAACAGAACGAATAAAATGACAAGAAAAAAGCGGAATTGGATCGAATTAATTTTTGGGGCACATTACATTTTTGTGACATTTATACCGTGAAATTGGTTCCCGAAAACAAGAAAACCGAACGAATAATGGAATTGTTACGATCCCCATTGTCTTTCGTCTGTTTTTGTCTCGATTGATGTTGTGTCTGTGGAACGTACAGACCGTTTACGGGTAAAGTGTGTCGAAAATGAAATGAATATTAATTTGAATGGAAGCGACTTCTTTTCATACTTATGTTCCATACGGATAATACGGTTAGCATTCTTTTGGTCCGATTCGAGCAACCACCGCTAGACGCTCCACAAAAGTGACAAAATTCTAATGGAACAACAAAAGCTGAATTACAATTAGAAAGCTCCAAAAGTCGGCATGTGCCATTGTAATTTCAGGAATCCCGACACGTATTATTTACGTTTCAATTATTATTAAACGCAATTAGTTTACTCGAATATTCGATATATTGTATATTCGTTGTAATACATATTATTTACATCCATTAAATAAACAATTTACTTAATTGCTTTATTAATTATATTTAATATAAAATGGTATTACACAATAAAACATAACTTAATTATATTCATAAATCATTTACGATATTGTGCACATACTAACTTTATTATTATGTAACACAATACTATCGAAACTAGTATTATTCAATTGAAAAACATATTTTTGTAATTCTGTACACACAGTATAACATATCATTAATAATAATTTAACTATAATGAAAATCATCCTATTTAAATTTTAAAATTAAATGAAATATATAGAGATGGTAAAGATTTGTAAGAGTTTTTGCTGTTAGTTTAATAATTTTTCAGATTAAACTTTACAAAAATTGCTTAAAATAATCGTAATTGTTTCTTGAATATTTTCTAATTGATAATATTATCAATATATATATATATATTTTAATGTTTCGTTTTGATTCTTGTCTTTTCTTTTATGCGTCTCCATTGAAAGTTATTTTGAAGTATGATTGACTTGTTCTTCAAACACAAAAAGCGTTTCTTTCGCTAATGAATTAGAAGTGTATGTATTTTAAATGATCTCCTGGAAGTGCACATGAAAGAACACATCAAAATCTTTCAGAAATAATGGCGAAAGAGATTGTTGAAATAGATATAGATTGAGTTTCTTGTTCATCAAAGTTCATTAAAGAGACTTCGAAATGAACTGTCAAGGAAATTGTATAAACTTGTATTCGTATAGTAAAAAGTTTGTATTTTTATTATTTCTTCTTTACTCAAACTTTGAATCAAAACAATTTTTTATTACCAAATTTGTCACAGTTCAAAATATTTGTTTTTTATTTAACAAACCTAACTAGAATAGAAATACAAATTTTATATAAGTTACATCAATTAGTATTTGTAACAAACATGAAATGAACTGAAACATAAATTGTTAATTAAATAACATATGAACTCTAATTAACAAATATTTCTTAAACTGTTAAAATATAATTATTGTGATATTTTGAATATAAACATAAGTAAAGTATTCATTTGAATTAAAAGGAAATCAGTGAAATCTGTTGTTCCAGTTTCCTTTTGCACATGTAACTGTCCAAACATCAATTCGACAATCATTGTAAACCTTATCTGTCTTCTTGTCGGCTTTGAAGTCGTCTATAAATCGTTAACTTATCTAGTAGTAACGTGCCATGACATACGATTCCGGTTTATCGATGTCAATTGTTCTTATAAAGGCATCGAATAATCAGTGCATTTAACTGTAGTACAGTGCTATATAGGTTAGCAAACAATATTTGAAAGTTTTGAAAATACGAATTACAATCTTCGAAGCTTTAGCAACCTTTCCTAGTTAAAGTAGTAATACGCAAATCGTGTTTAACAGTTAAACGCTTCAACTTAATGCAAGGACTAAGTAATCCAATCGATTTAAGAACTTTTCGAAGGAAATTAGGTGCTCTTGCGCAACTGGATTTCCTTCAATAATAGATGCGATTGATGTAACGGCGAACCGCACGCTGCTCAACTTGAACGGTGCAGAATATATTCTGCTTAGCGGAATGTTCTAACAAGGATGTATATCTTCTATATATATTTTTATAAGCAATGCCGTTTTGCGATCATTATTTGCCACTTATTTTCATATTTCGACATGCCTTCAACAATTTCATTGTTTGATTTGTGATCATTAACGTTTGATCGATTTTGGACAATGGATTGAACTGAGAATGTATTAAATGAATGGAGTTTATTAATTTAAATCTAAATCTTTGACAAAAATGACAAAACATTGGAACCGGCTTTGGAAAAAGGACTCCACAAAATGGTGGTAGAAACAATACAATAGATATTACTTATTGTTACTATAGTTTGAAATTGTTTAGTTTCATTATCTAAGTGTGAAACGCATTTGAATGTTCCATGTGGAAATGAAGTTTTTATTGTCATTATAATAGATTGGTTATCGGGGGGAATACATGATTAGTTCTTATATAAAAGTAATAAAAAAGCAGTGATGAGTCTACTCCCATTTTGGCGAAGCAATAAATAAAATAATCATGGAGCGATGACTGGAAATCCAACAAACGTTCGATCAATTGCGGATTCCCCCTTCTCTGTACATAATGGAATTGCGAACACAGGGCGGATTCTTTCGCCCGTGGACAGTTTCGTTTCGATCACAGTTACATCAATAGGGTTCAATAATGTATCTCATCCCTTACATCTCCACATCTTTTCAGCTCTATTTTTATTACTTCATAAAGTATTTTTTTGTATTAACCCATTTGTCTCCAAAAATAGAAATACCGAAAAAATATGTTATTTTGTCATCGATTCCACTCTACATTAATTGAAATAACATTATAAATATTAAAAACTAGCAATATTTGTTGTCATTTGTGCCATATATAATTATTATAAAATCATATCTGGAAAAGTAAAGATTGAAGTCGAATGCTCTGATCTCCATCCAATAGAATCAGGGGTGGCACAGGGAAGTGTTTTAGAACCGCTGCTTTACATCATATATACGACAGATATTCCTGAAACCAATAATACAACAATTGCAACATTTGCTTATGATACAGAAATTTTAGCATCGGATGAGAATCCAGTAGTAGCATCTGAATATCTGCAGAAAAATTTAGACAAACTACAGAAATGGCTTAAAAATGGAGAATTTCTGTCAATGAAATGAAATCTGTACATATTACATTCACACTCAAGAAAGACACCTTACCAACAATTAGACCAAATGGACAAGATTTGCCCAAATCAACTAAAGTCAAATACTTAGGTATACATCTCGACAGAAGGCTTACCTGGAAAGACCACATACAGGCTAAGAGGGAACAATTAGAAATAAAGTTTAGAAAACTCTATTGGTTATCAGGACGAAAGTCGGAATTATCAGTGCAGAATAAACTATTAATATACAAGGTAATCTTAATATATTTAAGTAACTAATTTAATGTATAAATTCACAATAATGGTGAACATTTTACTTATTGTTCAACTTAATAGATTGTAAATAAACTTACTGACAAAAAATATTTGTGCCATACAAAAAGTTGCGCAACTTGGGAGTTACCTAGTCAATATTTTTTTTTAATTATTTGATTATGCTTTTCATGTACAACATTGTTCATTATATGAAAAAATTGACCAAACTGAAAAAGATGCCATCTTCACTTTTGAACTTTGAATGAGAATCTCTAATTTCTTGCACATGTAGATGGCTTTTTGATATCTTGCATATTCTTTATTTTTGATTTTAATATTTTGATTTAATAGTCAGTTCTGATCAACCTCACTGCTTTTGGCAATCTGTTTCTGCTGAAGCGTCCAAAGTTAATGTTTTTCTCTGAGGTTGGTGTTTTAACTCCAGTTTAGATTCTTCTTCAGTTTTCACTTAAGATAATATCATTTGGAATCTGAAATTAATTGGTACAGATTAATTTCAGATCCCAAACTAATTCATTTCTAATAAGGTAAGAAGGTAATAACTTGTGAAGTCAAATAATATAATATGACTTTCTTGGTCATGAACAACTTTCAACAAGTTTGTTACAGCCCTTTCACCTAAACCCAGGTTTTCATTAGAGTTTTGTCAAGCTCCACCATAAGGATCAAACTGGTACACATATCCTGCAGCTAAGGCTAAACACAACAGTTTCAATCCAATCTTTACTAGTTTCCTTTCTGTTGAACAATCGAAACCTTATGTGAAAATACATCAACAAACTGCAAGTAATATGGAAATACGTAAATTACAAAATAATGTATATAATCATGCAAATTAAGAGAATATAATAAATTGTCTTACTAATTATCTAATAGACATATATCTCTAGAAAAGTACATATTTTCATCAGTATATAAATAATAATATTAACAAAATCAGATGTTTGTGATTATTCATATATTAATGTAAAATTATTAATAGAGAAGAACGAATTGCATGCAATTTGATAAATTTAAATTTCTGTTTTTCGTTTAATAACTGCAGTTGTAATTGTTTTGCTGGAAATAACAAGTAGTGAATGAACTAAGCGTGGATAAAATTAATTCATATAGGAAGCAAACATGCACGGAAATAAAAGCGTTTTGAAAGATCATAAAAAAGGAAACATCTTGTTCGTGCCTATCTGCAACTAGGATCGAGCGGAATCTGATTTTCTTTATAAATATTTACAGAAAAAGGCTTTCTCCGGAGAATAGTAATAGTGAAAAAAAAACATGATGTGTGTAACGCACTTAAGCAGTCAGAGTGTACTAAGTATGAACCGGTTGAGGTGGTTGCAATTTGAATATGCAGCGAGAAACTGGCCAGCGCCGTCGGTGATGTTGGCGTCGATCACGAAGAGAGAAAGAAAGAACTTTCTCGTTGCGTTGTTTGAGCAACAACAACAACAACAATAAAGAAAGAAACAACAAACGGAGGAGAGAACACAAAGCGGAGGAGCATTGCCGGAAAGAAATTCTTTCGTTTCCAGTGAGTCACTCGAGTCGGAAGGTAGAAATAATGAAAGGGATTATTGTGCGCACGGCCAAAATAAAAATTGTGATTCATATGCGTAATATTCATATTTACAATACGCTTCGTTATTCATGTGTTTAACCCAGATTTTCGGGTTACATTGCAAAACGTTTCGATGAGCTCGGATCATTGACTTCGGCCTCCGCGGAGCCGGAAATCCTTGTTTGAGCCGAAACCGAATTCGGAATTTGCACCTACCTCACACCCACACAATTCCAGTTCGCTAAATAAATTATTTATAATTGACGACACGAGTTGCCTTCGTTAATTGAATTAATCCCGCTAATTGTTATTAAATCGCACGAGAAAACAATAAATTCAAGAATGCCATGCAAAACTGACGCAATGGGTTTTACTGGTCATAAATTATCATTGTTGGGTGGCAATGAAATACTTGACCCAGTAACTCAACGCATTTCATTATAATTATTATCATAATACAATGATGACAGATATCGGAGAGATATAAATAATAATATTATTAGTATCATTCCACTGATTTTGGTAGAATCAAATCTAGTTGATTGCAGTTCTGAATTTATCAAAAAACCATTGATTCGAAAAGAGAAATGAGGTGTATTGTAAACATGTTGACATGGAAACTAAGATTATGTAAAAACAGCTAAATACAGAACACTCACAAAACAGAACAAACAGTTTATTGCCGATGTCGTGGTCGATCATTTTATTGTGATTATTGATCATATCTATTAAAGAAACTTGTTTTTCGATGTTCTTATTGTGTTTATTCTGATTTTTACTTGTTCTGACTTGTACACCATCGTGAAAATGCAGTGAATTATCGTAAAATGTAATTATTAATCAATCAATAATTAAAATAATCAAAAGTGTTGTAGTTTATTATATAACATATGTTAATACATATAAATAAAGTGATAGTTACGAACTTATCAAACAATATGAACGTTGTTAAAATTATATTTTGTTTATGTAATACACATAATAATTGTAGTTCAAATGAAGCACACTGTTGTTGTTGTTGTTGTTGTTGTTGTATAAAAGAGTTGTCATGGAAAATAAATTGACATTTTAATTGTAGCAAAAACGATTGTCAAAGCTTCAAATTCACGTATATTACGTATTCATTCAGTTGATTAATAAAGCTAATTGCATTAAATTAAAAAGCAAAAAACATTTCATTCTAATGAATCAACTTTATGTAATATAATAAAGGTTGTCATATAGAAACAAATTTGACAGTTCTGAGTTTAACCAACAAAAAAAATGTCATTGCTTTAAATTCAACGATTTATACAAGAATCATTCAGCTAAAAATTAAGACCAGTTATTAAAAATATATATACTTCTAATAAATTAAATAGCAAAAATAATCACAAACGAATTGCATTGAATTACCTTTTTATTATATAAAAATTTTAATAAAAACAAATGTAATTTCTTCAGGTTCAATGATTCTTGTAAAAACATCAACGTAAATATGAATATTTAGTGAAAAGTAAAGCGAAATATATCTGTAAAATCAAAATATGAAGTAAAGTCAATAGCAACAAATTTAGTTCAAATGTACATAAATTATAAAAATAAGGTTGTTATGGAAAAAAAAGATAGTTCTGAATCAATCAAGAAGAGAAGTGTCAAGAAGTATCATATAATAACTATTCTTAAAGCTAGGTGAGTTCGTAAAATAAATAATTACGTAAATGCAATAACTTAAATGGCAAACTAAATGTAACTAATCAATTAGTGAAGGTGTAAATTGTGTCACTTGCATAAGGCAGGAACAGGACATCTGCAATTATGCAACACGAACGAAAGGTGTAATTTGTTTACGTAATAGTAGGTTAGTTGAAAATACGACTTCGTTATATTTATATATAGAGAAGTGCAGTTCAAGTTGTATTTATTGCTTTCGTAATGATGTTAAAAAGTACATTATGGAGTAATTTACATTCCGATACGAATCCGAGCAACATAATTTTGAAACTGTTTGTTTTTTCGTAGTCATAAGGAAATTATTTTCTCGGATTCAATTTCTATATAATTAGTACTACCTTGTTAATTATAATAATACTTATAACGTAATACCATCCCATATTTATAGTCAAAAATATTACATAATAATCTTTATTAGTCAAACGATCGAATAACTTAAGTCTATACCTATAAGTATTATGTAAATTAGTTGGACAGACATCAAAATAAAAATTGAAGACTTAACACTGTACACCCATACCTCGCTATACGGCCGCTTCTACGGCATTTCGGTATAACGGCCCTCTTCAATTAATGCACGTTTTTGATTTACGGCCTAAAATGTTTCGCTACAACGGCAAAAGAAACTTTTTCGATGTCGATATATCCACATGTTGCCAATCTTGCGCAAGCGCAATAATTGATTCCTTATACGGCTTTTCGTTTTGCGGCCAAGTTTCGTGGAACGTATCTAGGCCGTAAAGCGAGGTACGGGTGTACTTATTCATAGAATGTTTGAAATTTAAGTATGAAATAATAGCATAGCAAACGAATTTATAAAATAAAAAAATCACTACACAATAATTATTAAATTTTATAAAAATAACTGTTACAAAGGGCTATTGAACATACATTATATCTTACAAAAATAATATGTAAGTGTATATAATTTAGTGGGTTTTAATCAACTCAAATGGAATATCTGTATTTATATTATGTCTTTATTTTTGTTCTTTAATTTGTATAATTTGGATATACATACTAGTTTAAATATAGTTTCATAAATTTATAACACGTTTTCATTCGTGAGATGTCCATTAATAGGAAATCAATACTCCCGTCTGCCGATTCTCAAGTTCACATTATTTAGTTCTTTGCTCATTGACATCTCTAATGTATCTCTATAGGGTTTATTTCAACATTTAAAATGTATTATGAAAACATGAACATTGAGTTAAGATCTGTACTTAATTGTACTAATGACCTATTGATAGTAAAATTAATATGTGAACTATTATTTTTTGTACATTATTAATATAATCATATAAACTAGGGTTTATCAAACTAGAATTCTGTGAAAACACTGTTAATTCTATTAGTTCTGCAAATAAACAGGGTGTTCCGTTAAAGAATTAGGATTTACGAAGTATTTCATTGCAAAGTTTGCAGTCTTTTTTCGGATAGGATCTATTAAATTTGTTGATTGCCTTTTCAAAAAAATGCTTCAATTAAGACATAATTTGCTTTATCGTTAGTTTGACTCCTAAATCGCCCACTGTACACAGCTGTGTACACCCCTTTAATATTGAAATGAGATTTTTCTCAATGTTTTTTTAAATTAACCTTTTCTTTCATTCAATATGTCACAATAAATAAATTACACGTGGTATCATTTTGATCGTTAATGAGTTTTTGGGTGGTAATTTTCTTGTGTTTTTGTAATATTCAAGAATTTCAGTTAGTTATAGATTATGGATTATGGTGCATTGAACTTTGCTGTAATTAGTAATAAAATATGGACAATTATATTCCATTCGAAACGCGTATGGATTATGGCTTCAATGATGAAATCCATATGCTTATATATTATTATCCGTGATGTCGACGTGAAATTGTCGCAAGCTCCCAATTAGCGTGCAATTTAATGTCGGATGTCGGAACAAAGGGCACTGTAATTGGGTTACACCTGGAATTAATTATTAAACCTATCTATTGATTATCGCACGAAATGGACTGCTAATTGCATGCTTTCGAAGCGCCCGTCTACATAATGATACACCTTCAAAACGTATAATACACAACAGCGAGCAGCACAACAATAAATAATGCCGATTATTATGCAAGAGTGTCACATAACATTTCTTTTCCCTTTTCCTCTTTTGCATTATAGAAGCAGTCCTTAACATTCCGGACGACGCGTAGTTTTGGAGCAGTTTGAAGACATTCCTGGACGCCCTCGCCCCTCCCTTCACCTCATTTCGGTTACTCGTTGAACTCGATTCTCCAATTCTGGTTTCATTTTTCATCATCTTCTCGGTTCAGTAAATGGGTCACTAAGCCGACCCGACTGAAACATAACGAAGGTAAATTTTCTTATCGGCGCACACACAAATTAAACGCAATCTTTTCCTTATTCAATTTCACACTACACGGGTCCATGTCAAATTTTGTATATTTTTTTTTGTAGAACACCATTTACTACTTGTTATATAAAAAAATGAGATGTCTTTTTAATATAGCTGCAATTTTCTGTATCTGCAAATCCTAATTTTCGTAGAATTATTTGAAATTGACTCAATGTGACATACTTTGCGTTTACAGTAAACTTAATTAAAAAATATCCAAAATGCATTTTTCTGCTGTAGGTGATTTTCTTTACAGTTTTATACCTTGTTTAACCTTACCTCTTATAACCAAGCTTCAATATAACAAAAATAGCAATACTCGTAAGCAAATTGAAGAAATAGTGAGAAAACGTTAAGAACCAAGGATTTCAAATGATTATTTTTTGTTAATGATCCTGATTTAGGAAGAAGTTCTATTATTATAGGTAAATGTTAACATTGAAAGAACAACGAAAGGGATTAAACCACAATTAATCACGTTTGAAGTCATATTTCAATATTCCATTGCACTTTTTATATATTTTAACTGTTTATTTATCAAAAGTATTCTAAGGGCTTTATTTTATTTATGAATACAATTTTATCTCTGAAAACGAAGCTCCGATTAACGAGGTAATATAATGGAATTACTTTATTTGTAAAATAGGATTTTTACAGAATATTTGTATATTCTTTTATTATTGTTATGTAAAATATACATTGGCCGAGGTTTTCTCAAATTCTTTTAAATTTGTGTTCCTTCGCTCATTGTGACATACCCTCTAATTAAATAGTACTTTAAATATACCCATTCCTTGCTTTACGCGGCCTAGATACGTCACACGAAACTTGGCCGCAAATCGAAAAGCCGTATAAGGAATCAATTATTGCGCTTGCGCAAGATTGCCAACATGTAGATGTATCTACATAGAAAAAAACGTTTTTTTTGCCATTATTGCGAAACATAAATCGAAAACGTGCCTTAATTGAAGAGGGCCGTTATAGCGAAATGCCGTAAAAAGAGCGGCCGTATAGCGAAGTATGGGTGTATTATAAGAATATGTAGATAATAATGTTTTGATTAATTAAAATATAGAAAATTGTATATTACTACAGTTTTATACATTTGTTAAGAATCATTTTCATAGGAGATTTGTAAACTCTTTGAAATTGATAGATTTTATTAATTACATCATATATTGTACAATACGGTAAATTTTGTAAGAATTTTAACATATAATAATTGTAACAATAAATTAATTAATTTGAAAGAACTACTCACTAAGAAATAAGTAATTCCTAATTATTAATGTATACAGGCAATAGACAATTCAGAAACTATGGTCTAAACTATTGTAATTTATGTCACAAATACAGGACATTGATAAATTGCAACGTTTATACAATCATGATCTATTTTTAAATTAGTAATTCAAAGTATAATTATTTCTATTGATATTATCACTCTAATAGATTTTCTCTTTTCACATAGTTTATATAAATGGAGTAAATTGCAATGAATATGGAATTATGTTTATTTTTCATGTGTTATTTTTTACTTTAACGCGAAAGGAGGTACATTGAATGGAAGACATTTACTTGGGTGTTTAAGATTCTGCGCTATCCTAGATTATTGATTTACAAACTCAATAGGTTGTATATAACCAATAGACATTAACCTGCTCTTATTTCGTTTTCTTTTTATTCATGTCCAAACACTTTATATGTTTTCTAGTATTTATCATTAAATTTTCTTTATTTCAATTAACTTATTTACACTTTTTACAGTTTACAGTATATATTAAAAACAAAATATTTTCTATATTAATAATTGATAGTTATATAGTTTGACTAGTTCATTATTTATTTTTAATTTTTGAAAAATTAAACAATTTATAATATTCATAAATTGTTTAATTTCCGAATACAATTCAAATACCAAACTTTAATATTTATCTAATTACCTTTATGTGTTTATACAAACCACGAATAATAAATAAATACATTAATACAGTAAAGAAACGGTTTAAAAATAATCAATTTTCAAAAATATAATAATATTTCGCTAAAATTTTGGTGTCTGAACTATTTGTTAAGTTATTGCTATTAAATGGATTGTTAACTTTCAATCTAATAGAAAATTTTACATGTGTAATCATGTCTAATCATACGACAATGATTTTTATGAATTAAATCAAGAAAGAGATTAAAACTTTTTGAGTTAATAGATTTGATCGAATCACTTGAATTATTTAGGGAAATGACATTATATAGTTGTAGTTTTACGTGAATTGTTCATCTCTCTTAGGAATTTGATCAAATCTCTGTTTTCATCATTTCCTATATATATCCATTTTTTCAACTTGAATACATATTACTAAATAGGAAAATAACTGTAAATGTATTATTTGCAATCATATTTACTTTGTTATTGCAGAGTCGAAATCGTTCGTTGTTTAAATTTAATTAATTAAAATGAAGAGTCCTTTCGCAACGCCAGCTGACCTCCTAACTAACATCTTCCTTTTCGGACGTTGCTCAAAAGCGAACGCAATTACGTCGTCTCGTTCCTTTAAAATATTAACGAACGCAATTTGAAATTCCGAACCGAAACAAAAAAAAAGAAGGAGCAATCATAATAGAAAACGTCTTCGTCCACTTAACCTTTGTAGCGAGACATCAAAAAGTTATCCAAAAGACAAACTTGAAGCAAAAAAAGCAGATGATGTGATGATAAATGGTCGCTGAGGAGAAGAGACCCACGTGCATGAGATTAGATCGGGTTTTCGGGTGACCTAGTTGCTTTCAAGGAGAAAGAGGTCATGCGGGGAGAGTGACTGAGAGTGTGCTGCTGAGTTCTCTCTATTTGGGCGAAACAACAATTGGGCGTTAAAAGGCGGAAATCTGTTTGGGGTCGCGAAAAGAAGAAAGTCGTCGTCGTCGTCGTCGGCAGCGCAAATACTCGTGAATCGAGTGGTCTCAATTGAGCATTTAACACAATTAACAAAGGCTTTAATTATGCGTTTCGTTTAGAAATCGAAAATGTTCTGGAATTGCTGCTAATTGAATTGCAGGCGAGTTTCGTACGAACGTTGCCATTATTATACTTGTTATTCGCTTGCACGTTATTATATATATATGTTGTATGTAAGCTAAGGGGTCGTTTCGAAATACGGGAAATATGCACACATAAGCACACACACACACACTGCTATACTAATATTCACGAAGAGTTTAGCAACGCAGATTGCTGCCAAGATAAATAAATAATATGAAAAAAAAGTGTAATTATTGCACGTCAAGGTGAGTGCAGAGAATATCGTGTGTTTGATTAGATTAACACGAATTGCAATGTTTTCTATACGAACTTCTTAAATTACACTTTTGATTTCAGTTAGAACCAATATGGGTATACCTCAATTAAAGAATAGGATGCGTTCCAAAAAAGGAAAAGACTGTGAAATCACATATGAAAACATGATTCTGAAATTGTCTGTTGAAGCTTTTGTTCCTCTTCATTTAAAGTAATTAGAAAGTCTTATAGCCCTTTGCAACAATGGCAATACGTTTATATTCTGTGCATTTGCCTTATTTTAGTTTGTATTTTAGCATGTCATAATTTCTATTACATTGATTATTCTATATTTTCAGGTCATACATATAGAAGAAATAGGTTTTCTAAAAGAATGCTAAACGCTAGAGTTTTCAGAAAAAAAAAGTAACGAAATATGAATCAAATTAATGATATTAAATTATTCTCATTATTGTTCTTGTTATAGTAAAGCAAACATAAACAATACTTAATAATTCAGCAAGGGAAAATAAAGCACGATAGTTTTTTTTCTCTTTTTCTCTCTATATCCCGTTTTATTATTCTGCTATCACCATTCAATTCCTCCTCCCTTCATCGTCCTTTCCAAACCAAACATTTATCGTTTCGCCCTTTTCACATGTCCATACCAAATCCCAATCGATCCACCAACACCAAACCAACGCTTCTCTTCCACATCGATCCATTATCTTTCGCACGTTTATCCGCAATGGAATCTCTCTCTCGTTGGCTCGCTAGACAAAAGCAATTACATAAAGTTTAATTAACAATTCTTTGCCTCGCTAATTGCTAAATAATTTATGTGCTGCGAGGTCTTAATTTAACGTTAAAATTGTAACCGCATATCATCCTCTCTCGTTAATATTTGATGGCCTTGGAGGCGATCCTCGAGGGCGTTTTAAAAGAGTAAAAGAGTTCACTAAAACATACACTTTTCGCTTCCAAAGTTATGTGAAATTTGTTACTTAAATTTGTTTTTTGTTTGTAAGTTTTTGATGTAAAAAATACAATTTTTATGAACAACAAACGGTTCTCTTATAACGCGATTTTTATATAATACAAGTGCTGTTTCAAATAATTATAAATTAAGAACTATGTATTGAAGAAAAGAAGATCAGTTGGTGAGGAATTGATGGCATTTATTGATACATTTTCCTCAAATTCATTGGTAGACAATTTGAACGATATTCAAAGGCAACTTGATTTGGATACGAATTTTATGATCTGCAAGAATTCTGTGTTTCGTATAAAACGCTTGTCATGTAACTTGGTATTACTTAAACGTGTTATAAGAGTATTATTGCCTATAGATAATTCTTAAAAGCTATGAATGTAAAAATTTGCATGTAAAATTACTAATCCAAAATAACTTAAAAATAATATAAATTATAAAATTTACGCTTTTCATTAATAATAGTTATTTAAGGGCATAAAGACTGCATTCAATATGCACTTTCCAGCAAATGTAGGAGCTGTTGTTTTGGTTTTGTTTGATTATTACTGTATTTGTTTCCAATCCATTTGTATCTGTTATTATAAATGTAATTATTATTATAAATTATTGAAATTAATTTAATAATTGTAACAGTTAAAAAAATATTATTAAAAATTAAAATATATTCATAAAATAAAAATAATTACTAAATTACATTAATTCTTGTTTTAAGTTGGAGAAAAAAATATATTTTAATGAACATTTTCTATAGAAAGTTTTTCCTTTTTCCAGTTTTAATGCAATATGATAATTACTTGGATTTTCTTCTAAATGAAAAGTGAATCAAAGGAAAGTGAATGCAAAAAAATAACTTTATAATTGAATGCATGTAATCAATTTAAATGTTATTAGATATGAATAATTTTATTGTGTATAAAGTAAAGCAATTGAAAATTGGCAAATAATTTTATAAGTGAATCATGTATGCATGACTTAAAGTGAAAATTTATTGGAAAGTGTTGAAAATTAGTTAAGTAAATGACATATTTTTAGATAATTTACTAGAATATATAGTTGTAATATAAAAATAGAAAAGAAAACTTTAATTCTGTTCAAATCAATTTCTTCCCGATAATAATATTTTTTTCACGTAATTATAAGGATAAAGGACAAAAATAGTTACAAAAGGCTATTGACCTTAGGTTTTTCCAATTGGGAAATTATAATATTAAAGAATTTAATTAATATTTCATTTTAAATAATATACAGAAACATTGATAAGTATGAATAAATGTAAGATGATTCTAATTCATAATGCTGCACTCTGTTAAGAACGGTGATTATATTTGTTCATGCATGAGTAAATGCATCCTATTCATTTAGAAGAGATTCCGTGAGGGAAAACCGGACCTTTAGAAAGTATTTGGTGTGGCGTTCGTTGGAATCTCTTCGGTGCAGAGGTTGTATAACGTATATATCTGGTATTCCGATTACGGAGAGATTCAAGATGACTAATCGAGGAGGAGGAAACTCGTTTCACAATTATTTTCACCGAATATTCCAATGGCGTCGATGATCTAACGAAAAGGTTAATAAAACAGTTTGATTTGACGTCATTACTTTAAAATAACACATTTTTTAAAGGAATATAATATATGATTATTGATATTGCTGCAAAGGGCTGTAGACCGTAGGACTTTCTGCCCTACTGACTCGATTAGTCCGCTTTGAAACAATCCAGGATATTGATTGAACCAATTACCCGCACTATGCGAATTATTACTGAAAAGTATAGTATATACTGTATAGTATTACTCAAACAATATACTGCCCTACTGCCTCGATTAGTCCGCTTTAAAATAACAAGGATATTGACTGAACCAATTACCCGCATTATGCGAATTATTACTGAATAGTATATACTGTATTGTATTACTCAAACAATATACTGCCCTACTGACTCGATTAGTCCGCCTTGAAACAATCCAGGATATTGACTGAACCAATTGAATTGAAACTACTGACTCGGTTAGTCCGCTTTAAAACAAGGATATTGACTGAACCAATTACCATCACTATGCGAATTATTACTGAATAGTATAGTATATACTGTATAGTATTACTCAAACAATATACTGCGCTACTCACTCGATTAGTCCGCTTTGAAACAATCCAGGATGTCGACTGAACCAATTACAAGCACTATGCGAATTATTACTGAATAGTATAGTATATACTGCATAGTATTACTCAAACAATATACTGCCCTACTGCCTCGATTAGTCCGCTTTAAAACAACAAGGGTATTGATTGAACCAATTGCCCGCACTATACGAATAATTACTGAATAGTATAGTATATACTGCATAGTATTACTCAAACAATATACTGCCCTACTGACTCGATTAGTCCGCTTTGAAACAATCCAGGATATTGACTGAACCAATTACCCGCACTATGCGAATTATTACTGAATAGTATAGTGTATACTGTATAGTATTATTCAAACAATATACTGCCCTACTGCCTCGATTAGTCCGCTTTGAAACAATCCAGGATATTAATTGAAGCAATTGAATTGAAACTACTGACTTGGTTAGTCCGCTCTAAAACAAGGATATTGACTGAACGAATTACCCGCACTATGCGAATAATTACTGAATAATATAGTATATACCATATAGTATTAATCAAACAATATACTGCCCTACTGCCTCGATTAGTCCGCTTTAAAACTACAAGGATATTGACTGAACCAATTACCATCACTATACGAATGATTACTGAACAGTATAGTATATACCATATAGTATTACTCAAACAATATACTACCCTGCTGACTCGTTTAGTCCGCTTTAAAACAACAACTGAACCAATTACCCACACAATGCGAATTATTACTGAATAGTATAATATATACCATATAGTATTTCTCAATTAATATACTAATGCAAATATAGATAAAAAACTAAACGAAAAGATTCTGTAAATAACCATTTACTTGAAATATTAAGCAATAAATATTTACAATTAAAATAAGTTATAAAATCTCGTAACTTTACACAAAAAAAAACTGACGATTTAACAGTATCATTGTATTAAAGAAGACATTATTTTTTATTTTAATAGAAAAATTGTTAGATCAATAGGTATTCTTTTGAACATTTTTTTTTTTAATGTTAGATTTGGTTGGTAAAATTTGAATAATAATACATAGTAACAGTAAATTGTAAATCAAATTCTATTCCATATAGTTTCCATGTTCCATAACGGTTTAAAATTTGCCATCAATGCATCAATTAATATTTCTTTACTCGATTATTTAAATGTAGTGTTATGAATAATAATGGTGTAAATCAAAATTATAAAATGTACATTCAGTCTATATTAAAGATGTAATAAAATGCAACCAATTGAAATTCTAATATCTTCATTCAATTTAAACAGAATAAAATGTTAATGTAATCGAAATTGTTTATTGTTATTAATGAAAGTACAAAACACAACTGTGAGAAAGGAGCTGGTTGTTACATAATTTAACTTTTTAAATTTCAAGTACCGTTTTAGTGGCAACTTTAGTGGTTAAAAGTCCCTGCATCATAAAAATCTTGTGTGAAAGGTGCTAGTTCATCGTTTTTCCGGCATTTACCTATCAGCAATAAAAGTGGTGGTGCTGATAAGGACCCCGGTGCCATTATGTAAACTGTCAATTTGGTTTCCGAATCGGAATGAAACGGAACTTTTACAGCTCAATAAAGGAGTATGTTCAAATGATAATAATAACAAGACCACTTGATTCCTTTTTTTCCTGTTGTGCTGTACAGACTCTATGCGTAATATGAGACATCATTGTTAGTCAGATATACTACACATTTTTATGATAGATGTCCTGGCACCTAGGATGGACCACTATTTAAATTTGACTTGTACGAAAGATATGCACCATATGGCGACTAACAGTCTAATCCTAAAAAACAAGTACAATATATATATATATATAATAAGTACACCTAATTGATCAAACCAATAGTTTAAAACAGTTCAAAAAATTGTATTACAAAAAATATTTCAAATTATTTTCAAAAGTTGCCTAAATTGGACCAAAACAATGGGAGAAAATGCTTAGGAGGCAGTTCATTTAATCAAAAAATCACATAAAGCTAAAGATAAAAGAAAAACATCATTTTCATAACAAAAAAATCTGGATTTTTTATGTGAAGAAACAATAATATAAGAAGCAATATTCCGAGTGGTCCAACATGTTGATTGGACAAAGTATAAAAACTGTAATTTTCGGTTGCCAGAAACAAAAAGTAGTGTCTTATTAAATATTGTTTGTAACATTTGAATCATTTGAATTATAATAATTTAGGAATCTAGTGACAATCTATCTCAGTCTAGGGTTGGTTGTCACATGGAAAAGTTATGGAACATATAAATACATGACAGTTGTTACAAATATAAGATGCACTTTGCTTGCATTCAAAATATTGAAACAAATTAATTATTGTTTTTTATATATTTATTTGAAATTCAGTAACTATTTGGCAAATAGAAACTCTTCTGAATGCTCCCAGCATATAACATTAGAAGGGATTTTTCCGATAATAATAACTTACATACAGTGTAACAACCAACCCCAATAGAAATGTGTTTCCAATCCTATTCTATATAAAAAGTATGTAGTATTATTAATACAAAATTAAGACTAAGTAAAAAATGATACACTCAACACAAAACGTTGATGTACAAAAAAATATCTAATTCAGAAAAGGAAACACACTTCGTAACAAACAGCAAGTACTGATCAACTTACAACCTCTCACACTTTACACAAAAGAAGAAATGAACTTTGTGACAACCAGCCCCTGTCTGCTCCCCAAATAACTAAATCAATTGTGAATGTGAATAAAATTACAAATAAAATAAATCAATTCAAATTTTCAACTATCCACAATTAAAGTCTTGAAAGAAAGAAAAAATACAAGTAGCAAATTTTCATACTTTTTTTTTCCAAAATATCCGAATCATGTATCTCCCACGAGGAACGTAACAGCGGAATACGAAATGTGCATAATAAATAAATGTATGGAAATGCAAATAAAAGTGCCAGTGCTCTTCGCACGCAGTTCGATAACATCTATAACAGAAAACGGGCAGACAATAACAACAGATTGAAGTCTCCTCAATTATTCTTTGAGCGTACTGTATTTTTCTTGCGAATACGAATTTTACCTTTATCCACAATATAAACAACAACACTTTGATACAGAATCATTAGGTATTACCTCTCATAGTCCAACTTTTAACAGTCTGATTTCTTAATTGCAATTTTAAAACAAATTAAGTTGTTAATTAAACAAAATGAACAAAAAGTTTGATTTCTCTTTATACTGTCTGAGATTTTACTTCAGTACGGTTTATTTCTATTTAATTCTATACCTGTTTCAAACAGTCCGGGATATTGACGGAAACTATTGCCCGGATTATCCGAGGTATTGCTTTATATATTAACGGTAGGAAGACCGCGGTCAATAGTCATTTGGCCCAAGTTGGTTAAAATTTAGTTAAAAAAAAACTGAACTAAGAAAGAACTAGAAAAATATAATGTAAAGGTAATATACAATTGATAAGGTGTGTTGAAAGAAAAGAAAATATAATAACATCAGCTCAGAATTTTCTGAAATTGTTTTGGGCCAAAATATTGGATAGAGAATCTCCCACGAGGAATGTAGCAGTGGAATACGAAACGTATGTAATAAATAAATGTATGAAAATGTAAATAAAATATGCCAGTGCTCTTTAAGCGCAATATCTGAATTATGTATAACTTCTTCACATTACAATAAAAAGTTCAAATTACCGAAGCAATGGCAAATTTGTTTAAATAAACAATGTGGTATCGCTTTTACCTGCCCTGGAAGTATGTCTCACATTGAGTCAGATAAAAGATCGACCTAGTTAAACCGTATACAGACGAAAGGTAAAAACTGGAAATTTAATTTTACATTAATAAAGGTTACAGCTTGAAACTAACGTTTTCACCTATTTGGAAATGGAATTTAAGTGTGTGGAAAAGGAAGAATATAAAATGTACAAAGATTCCATTCCAAATTCTTGAGAAATATTTGAGACTCATTCCAGTCCTTTTTGAATCAAATATCTGGAGAGGATATCGCAATTCTTTGCAGGAAATGTAAAGATCGAATTTATTGCAGGTTTATGTGTTAGATAATATACTAATAGTTCTTGGAATCATGTGTCTTCTGGTTAAATATTATAGTCTATACCTGCAAATCAATGTTTGTTTTTCAGTGAATCCCATTTAACGTCAACGTAATTGGCTGATTGAATTAAGTTGACTAAATAAATTAAAACAAAAAATCTGTTTTCTTCTTAATACACAAATGATGTTTTCCTTTTCTGTACTATTTTGAAGTAATAAAAGTATCATTGTAGAGGTGATAATAAGAATTAACAAATTTACGGATTTAACTGTTACATAAAACGCTTTTAAACAATTATTACAAAATTTAAGTTAATTAACATTATTTATAAACTTGCTTTGATTCATTTAGACCAGCTTTTGGTAGACAAAAATGGTCATCTGCAAATTTTTAATTTTATTGTTTAAACTCGAACATTCTTTTGTAATTATCTGACCATTATTGTTTGATTTACACTCCTCTATTTAAAGATTTACAATTAGATTAAATAATTATTATTTTAGTAAATATTTGCAATTTTCTCCTTTCTATGTAAATAATATGTTCTATTTTCATTGAATGTACTATAGACTTAGTTTTATTTAAATTTTCCATTGTTTGATGCAATTCAAATAGTATTTACTACTTTGTTTTAAAAAGTTGTTTCTTCTAATTTGACAATTATGGAAAAATTTACTTATAATTTTAGTTGAGTTTAGGGCAGAAAAACCTTGGCCAACCATGACCCAATTTGGATAAATAAAAATGTTGAAACAAATAATTATTGAGTTTAAAATAAGGTAAAATTCAATTATTTCAGTTTTTCTACAATATTTGTATATTTCTCTAACAATTTTTTCAATTAAGACTATATTTTTCGTTCGTAGAATTTCTAGTATACATGATTCAAATATAATCAGAAAATCCATGTTGATTTCAATATTAAATCTGATTTTTTTTGTTGAATCAATTTTTAATCAAAATCAAATCCAATTACAATTAAGCATATTTATTGACAAAACATGAGGCCAAAAAGTTTATTAAAAGGACTTTCTGCCTGAAATTCAATTTCTTTCATCATATAGAGACAATATATATTTAGTTCTTTAGACCATGTTTCTAAAATTGATCTTACATATTAATAAATTAATACTTTTCAATGATTGAAATAATTTTAACAATTTCATTTTTTGTATTAATAATTATGAAATTCAATGTTTGGAAATTTTGGAAATATTTCTGAAACGATTTGTTTTCTATGCATATTGTCTTCATATAGTTATTTTTATTGAGATTTTTCGTTTTAATTTGACATTGTATTTCCAGAAATTAGACTAAATCAGTTTTTTAAGTGGTTTAATCAATTTAATTTTTCTAATATGAAATTCAATTTCTGGAAATTTTGGAAATATTTCTGAAACGATTTGTTTTCTATGCACATTGTCTTCATATAGTTATTTTTATTTAGATTTTTCGTTTTAATTTGACATTGTATTTCCAGAAACTAGACTAAATCAGTTTTTTAAGTGGTTTAATCAATTTAATTTTTCTAATATGAAATTCAATTTTTGGAAATTTAGGAAATATTTCTGAAACGAGTTTTTCAATGGAAACAATATGGAATGGAAACGTTTCATCCTATGTATTTGTCAATTTAATTTTTCTGAATTGAAATATGTAGTTCAATGGAAATGTTGTAATATTTCCGTAACGATTTTTCATTCAGAGACGATACAGATACAGTTCATATCTGTTTGTTCGTGGCTTTCCTAGTAGTATGCATGTTGCAAATATTGCCGGAAAAGAAATCTGATGTACATAATGAATCAGGATTATTTAATTACTCAACTAGTTCCGTGACATTTCCAGTTTACGCGTTCGCCTTCTTTCTCGTTCTGTTGTTCTTTTTATATATGCATACAATTTCGGACGAAGAGAAATTTGTTTTGCATTTAACAGTTAAGATTGGCTGGGTGTATGAGTGCGTGTGTATGTATGTGTGTGCGGATTCCTCGAATCGTAGGAAACACGTCCACGGCCTACAATATACAACAATTCGAATGGCCATCCTACATAAAACGCATTCTTCGTGAGCACACCGACGTCCGTCCCTCCGACTCTTCATCGCGTCACGATCGATCCTACCTACCTCAAGAGAAACAAGTGTTCGGTGTACGGCAATTTTTGGGGAAAAGTGGTGTGGGCATGTTACCACTATATGTGCTCCTCACCGGCTTCGTCACACGCCGTGCGTCCGCTCTTTGATTTTACCACCAACCGACCAGCTAGTGCATGGCCTGGTTCCTCTTCTTCTTCAGACTTCGACACTCGACCGCGAAACCATTTCACCGCTTCTTCAGTCCAAGCGCGAACACGACACTAGCAACACTCACTTCCTCCTCACCAACATCATCATCATCATCATCAACAACAACAACATCAACCACTTGTTTGCTTTGCTTCCTTCGATCGCGGCTTCACATCGACAGATCCGATCAGATCTTTACTGAGCATAGAGACACTAACCATGGTGCGGTGTAAGTGCGTTGGGCCTCTTCAAGCCCTGGTTCTATTTATTGGGATTATAGCCCTAACCAATGGTAAGATCTTCACTTTTCTAAACCAACATCATTTTCAATAACTTTTATACAAGTTCAATAGCAATTATTCTAACAATTTTCAATTATAAATCTTTGAACTTCTAATCTAACAGTTCCTTTAATTGATATTGGTACCCCTAAAATCTCAACAGTTCATTCTAAAACTTGATTCAAATTCCAATAAAATACATTCAATCATAGAAAACTAACTATAAATATTGTTAGTTTTATTAAGACTAAATCTAACATTTTTCAACTTTTTCTTAGCTCATTGACGAAGTTTATTTTTTTTTATAAAAGTTGATTAATTTCTTAGAAAAACCATACCAATTATCTTCCGAACACATAACTTTAACAAAATATTTGACAATTTCTTGTTTCTTCAACATATGAACTACATTCAAATTAAAATATGTGATTTTTTACTTCAAAAAATCTGATCAAATAATGTAATTTTTTGACAAAAAGTTAAATTTTAGACACTCCTTTCAATGAATTTAACAATTTATTCAAATTTGTGTATTCCTACAATATTATTTCTTTATAATAAAAACTATTTCAAGCTAATGAAAAAATTGTATTACAAATAGAAAATTTTGCAATTTTCATTAATCCTTTAGTAATTTTGTTTAGAAAATAATTTAAATGTATTTGAATCAAAGATTTAGCATAGAAAGACCTAAATTGTGATCAATACGTTTGTTTAAATGGAAAATGAAAGACTTATTTATGTATATTATAAAAAATAGTATTACCAATAGAAAAGTTGATATTTTCGACCAATTTATGAATAACTTTGTTTTGAAAATAGTGTAAATGTATTTGAATCAAAGATTTAGCATAAAAAGACCTAAATTGTGATCAATACGTTTGTTTAAATGGAAAATGAAAAACTTATTTATGTATATTATAAAAAATAGTATTACCAATAAAAAACTTGGTATTTTCGACTAATCTATTAGTAACTTTGTTTTGAAAATAGTTTAAATGTATTTGAATCAAAGTATTATATATTAGTCGATCCAATGTAAATTCTAAATGAAATTGTTTAATAATGTATGAATATAAATAATTAAGTAACCAACAATTAAAAATAATAGTGGATTTTCAATTATTTCATTATTTTTGTATGAATATTTTCTGTATTTTATCTAACTGAACCTAATTATAATTGAATTGTTAAAAATATTAAGATTATAACAAACATGTTGCAAAAAATTTATCGTTTTTAGCAAAAATATAATATGCAATATTATAAATTTATATATTTATAATTATTAACAATGATTTTATACGAATCAATTACAAAAAGGCTGCAATTACTACTTAGTCCTTATTAGAGGCCAATTTAGTAATTCAATCTGGAAGTGCATTTCCACGCGATTTGCATACAGTGGGATATCCTACAACGATTCGCATAAGTTTGAAAGTAACATTTCAACGATGAAACGCGCGTTTCTCGGTGTGCATTTATCCTTTATTTCCTCCTATTTTATGTTTACATTTTTGTTGTTGTTCAAAGACAAAAACGGTCGGAAATGTGTTGATAAATTTTCCACTCTGTTTACTACAGTGGTGTATCGCAAAAATAAAATGCATGCCATTTCCGATGTGATTGTCTTATTTTTCCTTTTGCTAATTGCCTCCAAGCACGAGCTTCACGTCGCCTCGATACCACTCAGTCAGTAGAAAACAGTTATACTGTATTTCATTTCATATTATGTTATATGTAATCTATATTCAATAAGTTTATAGTAGACCTATGGTCAATAGACTTTCATTATGTAATTTTATTGATTCGATTCAACAGAATTCTTTATTAGCCACAAATTGGGTCAAACCTAAGTTTTTATCCTAAATATTATTATATTATACTAAATAATTTATATTTAACTAATATTATATTAAATAAAACTCGTTTATTGAATACATTACTCAAGAAGAAACTTATTTGAACTTGTTGAATTGGTGTTTCAAAATACACTTTTTGATTCGATTTTGTGTTCTTTGTATTAATTTTCAGTGTAGAGTTTGTAATTCAATGCGCAAAAACTCTTTTAACCTGAACTTTTGAATGCAATTCATTCATTTAAATCCTATTGCAGACCCGGAAACATACAAGAAAAGTATTGTTAACACCAAGGCGTAAAGTGTGACACTTAGAGAATCGAGTCCAAATCGAGAAGTAAACTATTAAATTATTGTGTAAATACAACAAGAATAAGACAAAAAAAAGAAATAAATGAAATTTGTTTAATTTTTAATTTCTTTCATATTTTCTTTTGTAGTTTTTAAGAAGTAACTTTCTTTAAATTAAAAATTTCATTTCAACTACAATTAATAATAAATCATTTGATGGAGCAAATGGAATTCTTGGAAATCGCATCGAAAAATCCAGAAGTATTGAAATTTCACTTGAAAGTATTTCACACCAATATAGTAACAATGATACCATATCAAATTGGTTTGCTAAAAGTTTTCTCCTCTTGATGTGAGAATTTTATATATTTTTTTTAAGTATTTTCATACTTAATTAGCATTATCATTGTTCACATTCTATATTTTTTATGTTCAATTCCATTTAATTATTATTATACCTTTTTTCATTATTATAAACGTGGAAAAGAAAGTCCACATGCTTTTTTTATGTCCGTACTTCATATTTTTGGTTTCTAATTTGCTTAATTATTATTGTAACAGTAATTGTGTCACACTATTTCACAGAAAATAAATAAATCTTCAATGTCACACTAATTAAAAAATTAAAACAATTAACTTTATCTGTTTTCTTTTCTAATGTTTCTTGAATTGAAAGTTAAAAATATTACGTTTTAATGTTTCTTGGTATTTAGAATTTTAGATACGGATGCATTTTATTCTCGTTTTCATTGAATAACTGGAACCATTCATTTATAACTTTGAGAATAAAATATACAGTTTAAATAATATTTAATAATAATAATTTTTATATACTTAAATTAGAATTCTTACGTCCAAAGTTGTAAATCGAGTCTTTTCACAAATCATTGTATATATAGATAACAATGGTACAATTATAAAATAACACTCTAATTAAAGCTGATTAATCAGGCTTTCCAACAAACTACTCAACATATTTGTGACTGTTGCAGTTAAGCAGTAATTTACGTTTAAAGTTGAAACTCGAAAATCGAGTCTTCATAAATCATTGAATATCTCGATAACTACTAAAGATACGATTATAGATTAACACTCTAATTAAAGCTGAATAATCATGCTTTTCAATGAGTTATTCGGTATATTTGTAACTAATACAGTTTAGCTGTAATTTACGTTCAAATTAAAAAAAAATGTTAATCCTTGAAAATCGAGTCTTCATAAATCATTGAATATCTCGATAACCAGAAACGATACAATTATGAATTAATACTCTAATTAAAGCTGAACAATCAGGCTTTCCAATGGAATATTTGTGACTATTACGGTTAAGCAGTAATTTACGTTCAAAGTTGAAAAAAAAAATGTTAAGCCTCGAAAATCGAGTCTCTTCATAAGTAATTGAATATCTCGATAACTACTAAAGATACGATTAAAAATTAATACTCTAATTAAATCTGAATAATCAGGATTTTCAATGCATTATTCCGTATATTTGTAACTAATATAGTTTAGCTGAAAATTACGGCCAAATTTGAAAAAAAATGTTAATCCTTTAAAATCGAGTCTTCATAAATCATTGAATATCTCGATAACCAGAAACGATACAATTGTGAATTAACACTCTAATTAAAGCTGAATAATCAGGCTTGCCAATGGCATGTTTGTAACTGTTACGGTTAAGCAGTAATTTACGTTCAAAGTTGAAAGAGAATGTAAGCCGAAAATCGAGTCTCTTCATAAATAATTGAATATCTCGATAACTA
>JAFMTC010000129.1:1332436-1407635 GCA_018845635.1 Nicrophorus orbicollis
CATATTTGAGACTCTTGCGGTTAAGCAGTAATTTACGTTCAAAGTTGAAAGAAAATGTTAAGCCGAAAATCGAGTCTCTTCATAAGTAATAGAATATCTCGATAACTACTAAAGATATGATTATAAATTAATACTCTAATTAAAGCTGAATAATCAGGCTTTCCAATGAACTATAGTAGTAGTTCACATTATTAGTATTACTAAAGTTAATACAAATATTAATAATAATGACATTTATTGCAACAACAATTTCCAATAATAAACTCTATACAATTAACATTAACTTTAGCCCAACCTGGACCAATAAATATGTTTAAATACAAAAATACAAACAAAAAGAAAAATTAAATATCATTAATGCAAAGGGCTAATGACCATAGGTCTTTCTGTCCGTACAAATAATAAATATTCTTTAAATTTTTAAGTAAAAAAATATGTAATATGTAAATGTTTTTGATTATTTTTGCTATGATATTAACTTGAACTCCATAATTAGTAATATATTATTTTAATTTATGCATGATTGCAAATATTATTAGTCACAAATGAGACCAAAGGGCTATCGACTAAAGAATTTCTGTTTAGTGTCACAGTTACATATGATATTGGCCGAACAGACCAAATGAAATTATATAACTTGTATAGATAATTGATCAATATGTTACAGGGGTAACAAAGTATAAATATCATAGGCAAAGTTGCAAGTATGAATCTATGGTGTTTGTTAAAGTGAAGATGTTTTATAAGAAATCAAATTTTATTGTATTTTTCCCAATGCAATGAGCTATTCACCGTGAGTATTTTTGCTTAGTGAAGACGAGCGGATGATGGATTAATTGATTGAATCGTTAATTATTCGACGAATTTGGAAGTCAGTCGTCTTTTCCGAGTAGCGTTGCGTGCGTTGAAAGAGAATACCTGCACGGTGTGCAATTTGTTGAATAGTGGTAACAGTGGATGATGATGGCACGTGCTGGAAGTAGTTGTCGGATTCGAACTACCGGTTACTGTAATATGGCAATTTTCAATCGGTGCCAAGTCCCTTCGAACACCGCTACGACCGACGATCCTCCACATCTTGCAAAACGCGAACGCAACGAGATGGAGAAGGAGAGAAATTGAGCTGAATTACGGTTATCCGCGCAGCATTCCTGCATTATTCTTCATCCACCAGACGGAATGGTAACACAACACCGGCAGTTGTCATGCGTTACCGCATTGTGGATGATACACCAATTCCCATTTCGATGTAGATGACAAAAAGGGTGCATATTATTTGAGAATTTGGCCGATTAACGTATATATTTTTTGTTAGTCGTCACCTGTCTGAGAACAGAATAATGCAGGTGCGTTTGTGGAACCGGAAACGGCGCCATCCAGAGCGGAACAGATGCGTTTCCCCTTTTACCAAAAAGTACCACAAGTTTATTATAAGTTCACAATTAGATGCGTTTTTTCTCCTTCTCCAAGCAGATTCAAAACAAGAGATTTTCACCCTTAGAACTTTCTAAGGAGTGAAACGCATCCGAGAAAATTGATCCGTTAAATGCTATCCCCTTGGAAGAGTCTCGGGCAATTACTGGAAATAAGAAAGTTGCGCATACGATTAGTGTAATTAAAGTGCGGAGAAAGAAGCGCGAAATGTGCGTTTACATCCAAGACAATGCGATTTCTACGTGGAGGAGGCTTCAAAAACAAAAAGAAAATTGCACCATGCGTCTCGTTATGTAAATTGACCCAAAAAAAAGAACAAACTAAATATATATATATACAGAAATGGAACGACAAAAAAAAACGAATCATCGTTTACCAATGCGTTTGTTTATACTTATTTCTTCTTTCAAGTTTTATTTGTTGGAATTCGCTAATTGCGGTGTTCTGTGATAGCGCGATTTCAATCAAACCGCGGATTACGCAACGCGCGCCTTGCAATTAGCGTCTTGGGCAACGGCAGATGCGGATGCAATTTTTCCGCTGCGATAATTAATTTTGCATTTTCTCCTAAACCATATGGTTTAAAAGTAAACTCGGGGCCCGACGTACTCTGTGTGTAGACATAACGCAACTTTGCGACGGTTTAAAAGTGCATCAAACGGTTTTACAACTTGAATCGCAAGTTTTTTTGCTTCTTCTTCACTCCGTGAAGAGGACGAAGAAGGAGGAGAAGCGCTAGATGGATTCCGGGAATAGCTTTCTTCGCATTCGAGTGGTCTCGTTGCGGACACTAATTGTCGCGAATTTATGAGCAAATCGATTGAGAAATTAATCTTGATAGTAGTGTGTGTCTCTTTAGTTTAAGATCATTGATTCTCTGTGCTGATGTATCCAATAGATATTGGGACTACAACATTTGCATTAGTATTTATTGGAAATTACAGTACTAAATACACAAGTAAATAATTTATATTGAAGCAATAAAGTTTACTTACTCAGTTATCGTCGTACATTTCTCATAAGAAAGAATTCATATACAAGTTAGACATTTCAATAGTATCTACATACAGGTAGCCCTCGGTTTACGCCGATATTCCGGCGCAAAATGAACCCATATATAAATGCGTCAACATTGAAGCGAAAATCAGTTTTTGACAGGGAGAATCGGGGATTTACACAGCGAATTGCGCAGCGGTGTTATTGTGAATCGGTGTAAACCAGCGTTTTCCAAACTGGGAGGACAAGTCTAAAGGGACTTCAAATTACTACTAAAATTTTATTATTTTATTAAATGGATTAGGGGGAGGGGAGGCACCAAATGTTTAAATATTTTTATGGGAGGCGTAGTATCATCAAGTTTGGAAACCGCTGGTGTAAACAGAGGGCTAGAGATTAAGCCAATAAATTGCTGTACAGGATATACAAGGTATATATATACAATTTCTTCTTATATTGTACGAAATGTCCGCAGCTTCCATGATTACCATAATGTGCATCGTAATTACTTGCAATTATCGTTATACTTTCCAAGTACTTGCAACTACCGTTGTACTTTCCAAGTACTTAAGTAATTTACAACTTTTCTAATAAAGAGTTGTGAATAAGCTTAGGTTGTGAATTCAACGCAAAATGAAATTCCTTAATGAACAAATATATTATATGCTAGTAAATTATATCAAAGATTGTATCTAGTAAGTTCTAATCCAATAAAGCAAGTTTAGAATATATCTAATTTGATTAACTTATAGCAGAATCTTAGATTTACAGTTTTCGTAATATTTGTTTGTAAATTATTAAACATGTGACATAATCTATTAGTAAAATTAGTTTTGCTAACTTGTAAAACCGCAATATTTGGCAAACAGTTACGATTTTTGCAAAAAAATTATACGTAAATGTTGATAACCTTTATGTAATCATAATAAGTAACAGTATTTTATCCATAAAAGAACCAATTCATAATATTTTGTTAATTATAATAAAATATTTATTGGGACAAAGGGCTATCATTCTACCCTATAATATTGATTTTTTATTTATTAACAAACATGATAATGTAAAGTAATTTAAGTTTTTCATTTAGTTAAATGACTACAATACAATATATTCATACTAATTCATTACAAATGAAAAATATGAATATTTTAAAGTTTTTCTCATAGTAAAAAAACAATCCTACTTTTGACCAAGAAAATGAAATCAAACAACTATGAATATTTCAAAGTATCATTGCTTTTGAATGTAAATATTAATTCATCTTAAGAACTATTACTCAATTCATTCTTAATGATAAGTTTGGCTAGAAAAAGAAATAATCATAGCAGTTCTTAGGATTTTGAGGACACAAATATGGAATTAGAGGCCCTAATAAATATAAAGTGAATAATATTCAGTTTTTAATACTAAAAGGAAAATAATCCAAGATTCATTGTTCATTGTAAACTATAATAATATAAACATATTAATAGTAATAGTAAATAGAAACAGTTAATTCAACTTTTACTGCAGAAATGTAACTATAAATTCACTTTTTTGTCTTTTTTGGAACTATATGCAATCTATCCTCCAATCGGACATTCAGCAAATCACCATGTCGTTGCAGACACTTGTTAGGAACCGTTGCCCATTGACAACTAATACTTTTTAATGGCTGCAAATATTTGGAAGTACCAGGGTTTGAACCCGGGACCCCAAATTTTGCGGACGACGACTCATGCCTTTCGGCCTTATAAATTCACTTAAATGTAAATCTTCATATAATATCATTTCTATAGAAAGTAACGTTAGGTTGAATAATCTTCACTGTGTCTCCTTATTATTTAAACTTTCAATACTTTGTAAGCTTAGGTTTTAGAAAATTGAAGACAATTTTGGTCATATAGATGGTACTGTTAATGAAGGTTTAATGGAAATTGAAAGATCGAAAAACAGTGAAATTTCGTAAACCGGTTTCTTCGAAATTCCGAAAAGTAATTGTCGCAATTTGGATGTAAAATGGACCAAATGAGAGAGAGAAAAAACAACGAACATTTCGTTTGCCCATCGAGCAGAACGTTTGTCATACATCTTACATCTAGTTGGCGTGCCGCGCGCATAAAATAGCAATAAAACGCTGTTTCGTGTACCACTGACCTACAAATAATGATCCTGTGCACGAGTGCATCGGAGAAAATCTCCATCCCGAATTCAATTACGAGTTCAATTTAATAACCTTTCCCAGTGCTCTTTCGTGCTATCAATTTCTCATCTACATTATTTTTTTCCTCTTTGTCTTTTACAGGTGAACAGGCATGCCAGTTTCCAGGAGCTCCGGCTCATTCCCACGTCGTCTTCTCCAGCGAAGAGATAGAGAACAACACGAAGGCGAGCTACGTGTGCGAGAGAGGATTCGAGCTGCTCGGACCCTCCGAGAGGTACTGCATCAACGGACACTGGATCCCAGAAGGAATACCATTCTGCGGTAAGAATTTTTTTTGTATATCATTTATTGTATTCACAATCTATCACAAATAGGACATTAA
Source organism: Nicrophorus orbicollis (assembly GCA_018845635.1). Taxonomy (NCBI): domain Eukaryota; kingdom Metazoa; phylum Arthropoda; class Insecta; order Coleoptera; family Silphidae; genus Nicrophorus; species Nicrophorus orbicollis. The sequence continues at coordinate 1,337,392 of JAFMTC010000129.1, forward strand.
GCAAATTTGTTGGCGGTACAATTGTCATGTAGATGGGGAACTCAACAGTATCCATCTACAAAAATTAACTTATAATCATTTTATATAATATAATAATATTAATTAAAACTATGTGGTAAGTCCAGAATGTTGCACTTTCTAAGTCTGTATGTTTGTATTTGCTTTACTAGAAGATTTTGAGCTAGTTTGTTTGGGTGTGATTGGAGTCTTTCTTGATACCTTTCACTATAGTTTGTAATTACACTTTTCACTGTTTTGATTTGTAGATCACTGTGTAAAACACTGTTGGGGACATACCAGGATGCATCGGTAATTGTGCGCAAAGTTTTCGATTGGAATCGTTGTAGTATTTCGATGTTGGAGTTGCTCGCTGAACCCCACAACTGTATTCCATATGTCCAAACTGGTTTGAGGATGGATTTATAAATTAGTAATTTGTTATCTAGTGATAGCACTGATTTCCTTCCAAGCAACCAATACAGTTTGCTGAATTTTATACCTAATTGCTTTCTCTTAGTCCATAAATGTTTCTTCCAGTTGAGTCGTCTATCCAAATGCATTCCAAGATATTTTACGTGTTCCTCTTGTGGTAGTACTTTGTTGTTTAAAGTTACTGTTGGACATGTTTTTTTCTCATAGTAAAGGCGACATGGGTAGATTTCGTTTCATTGGCTTTAATACGCCAGTCTCTGAGCCAGTGTTCAATTTGATTCAATCCTGTTTGCAGATTTAGTGACGCAATATCTGGATTACTATCAGTTGACAATAGTGCTGTGTCATCAGCGAATGGTTATTTTATTTGTTTTTGGCAGATCAAATATGTAGATAAGATATAAAATTGGTCCAAGAACGCTTCCCTGCGGTACCCCAGATTCAATTGGAAACAGGTTAGAGCTTTCTTCTTGTAACTTTATTTGAAATAGCCTGTCCGTTAGGTAAGATCTTATTATTTGGAAGAAGGGCTGCGCAAGTAATTTCTTGATTTTGTAAAGAAGTCCAGGGTGTCATACTTTGTTCGGTAAGAATAACGCAAGAAAACTATACGCGACACGACGATTCCTTTAATTAGTGCCCGTGTGTTTGCTGTCCAATTCGGATTTCGAGATGATAACGGTTCATTCATTATTTATTTTTTTCTCGTCCTGTTCGTTTCTTTCACCGTTTCGAATTATAATTAGAATAAACAAGTTTCTGTTTATTAACAGATTAGCATTCATTATGCGCACTCGATAAAGGTTTTGCGGAGGAGGCTTTAAGAAATTTGTTGGAAAAAGTGAAGGATAATAGTTGTGCAACTTCTGTTCATTTAATTCCTCGTTTCTGTCCAGATTTAATGTCGTTTTAATTGAATCGCAGAGTTAACTGTACACTCCAGTCAACATTTTAGTTAGTAGTGTATTTAGTCTTTTAAATAAACAACAAGCACGAGGCGAAGAATCCACCTCCACTTCTCCGGTTCAGTTATATTTTTTTTTGTATTAATATGAATGCAAAATCGCCTCCAGCGCTTACGGATTCCTCGCTTAATTAATAATTACTCCTCTTTCCTTCCACTCGAAAACCAATTTCACCTGTGAAATCATATGAAAAAGATTCCTTTCTTTCTGATTCCGAGTAGGTGTTTGTTTCTCTAACGATCGGCGTTACGGTGCGAATTCTTCTTCAGGCCTAAACAGTTGAAGAAGAATGAGCGGAGCTGAAAAATGGAAATAAAATCGTTAGAATCGTACGCTTGCCATATGCCTGCTCGTGCCAACATATGTTCTCTTCGGCAACAACAGCTCTCAGAAAAGCGACCGCAGAATACGGATACGCTATTCAATGAAGAAGTTCTATTGAAGGTGGAGAAGTAGAGGAAAAAATCATAATTGTGGAATTCTTTTGCTTTTCGTGCACAATCGGGACGACGTCCAATTTCGAAAAAATAAAGGATACGAGCTCCGTTAACATACATACTCGTATAGTTGTTGTTACCACACGGATTTCCAAGAACTTCGTTACAACACGGCTCTCGAGTGCCGTGTTTTTAACGAGGAACGAATGATGTACTATCAATTGAAATTAAGACACAACAATATAAAAATTATATAATAAATACTTTTGTTTACTAAAGTGATTAGTCTTAACACAATGCAGCATTATAAAATAAACGTACATATCAAGTTACTTCGAATAGGAAATTCTTAATTAAACCAGAAGGTAGAAGTTAATTTTGTACGTTTTAATTAATTTTATATAAATTTTATTAAAATTTAAACGTTATGTTTTTTTCATTATCATTAAGATAATTTGTTTTTATTATTATTATTAAAGCAAATAACAAACTGAAAACAAAAACTAATATAAATTTAAATATACTTGTGATTAAGTGAAAACATGTTGATAAAATGATGAAAATCGTATTACATTCAGAACTTTTTGGACGTAAACTTTAACGTTTTTTAATCAAATCCTCTTACAAGAAAATAATTCATTAACTTAATTCGTTTTACTTCATTTTTATAACTCTTTTGAGTAAAAGTAACAGAAAAAGATACAGATAAATTGAGCAAAAACTTAACAACACAATAAATTTGGCTCAATTTTTGGCTAATAAAGATGTTTCTATTCTATAATAGAAAAATAAGTTAAAAATGCTTATAATTTGTATAAAAATAAACCAAAATCTTTGTTTAATTATAATGATTAGAAAAAAAAGTAATTAAACGTAATGAATTAGTGAAATGCACAAATCTCTAATATGAATTCGAGACTTGAGAGATTCATTTGCATTTTCCCTAAATAACTGTTGACCTCTTTTTATTTCTATGTCAAAATGAATCTCGAAAACGTACTTCAAAGCACTCGAGAATTTCTAATGCATGCACAGTATAAAAGTAAATAAATGCATCCGAGCAAATGGCAATGAATGGTAAATCGAATAAAACCGATCTGCAAATAATCAATTCCAATAGAAATTTGTAACGAACAGTTTGAAAACTGGTATGCCACCGCAATAATCTCACAATTGAATTCAAATTACAGAATGTTGTAAAGCTTCTTCCATGGAAATTTCTTTTTTGCAATGTTTGTATGGATACAAAGATGATAATGTTAATTATTCATTTAAATGTAAATATTTTATAGTAATTTTTGATTAAAGAAGCATTACCAATTTCGGTTAGCACGTTTTCTATGGAAACAAATATGAAAAACATGTTTAAAACTTTTGTTTTCAGCAATAAATTCCTTGTGTGAATTAAACCAAGTTTTCAAACAAGTGTAAACTATATTGTTAGAGGAAAATCAATTTAAATTTTCCTGTGTGAATGAAAATATTGAATGATTATAAAAAAATATATTATAATACCATTTACTTGTTTTACTTTTTTTATTTTACTTGTAAATTTTCTATTGAAACAAATATTGTATTTCCTTTATGGAAGTTTTCTTTGGAAACAAATATAAAAAATGTTATTAGAAGAAAAGCATATAAAATAAATGAAATTAATTAAAGATTTTTTTTATTTAACAAATGTATTAAATTTCATAGAATTAATGTCACTATAATATTATTCTATCTGGGGATGAGAGTTAGGTCATAGCACTCTGAGACTAATAAAGTGTATTATTATTTTGCAATAGAAATAAATAATTGTGAAATTATTGAATCACTGCATGAATTACTTGTTTAAAGAAAATATACCTTTTGTGATTTTAGGAGTAATGATGTGAACATTAAAGAAAGATCAAAGATTAACAAATATACATATCAATGTTAAAATACTAAATATCATAAGTTCAGTGTGACTTGAAAGTTTAACTGAAGATTCAAGTGTGTTTGTATAGCTATTATGTAATTAATATATGCATGTGAAAGGATACGATTTGAAAATACTAGTACAGTTCATCAATTAAATAACAGTTGTATTACTCAACAAAAAGTACATTGCGAGAAATGCTTTTCGGTTTAAAGAGGCCACTGTTAATCTATGTCAAATCAAGACTGAAGTCATCTGCGAAAGTGTAAGGATTCGGTAAAGTATCAGAAAGGAATCTGTCGGATATAAAAGAGGCAATAAAACGAAGTGGTATTTCCCCAGTAGATAAAAACGTAATGGAACGGATCTGCGTAAAATCGATCCTTGCCATACATTCGCGTTTCGAAATTAAGTACGAAACGGAGATTCGTCTCGGAATTCAAAACGCGAATTTGGTGCATATCCGCAATCCGAGTGGATAGTCCATATCAGGACTGTAGGTTTGTAGCAAATAAGCTGCAGCGTGGTCAGGAGGTCACAGCTCACCACAAGCTATTGGCAGTGCAAAAAAGGGGAACACGGATTGTGTGTGGGATTTTATTGACGCAATTGGCGTGACGAAAATCGAGCTTCTTGATAACTGTTGTACCATCCATACGTAATCCGATCTTACTGAAGAAGTAAAACTAAAGAAGAGCAGAGCACAAAACAAAAAAAATGTATATAAAGAAGACATGTCCGAAGCCTTCTTTCTATCACCGTTCATTCTCTTCATTTTTTTTATTGTAAATGAACTTAAAACTGTTCACTTCTTATTCCACTGAAGACGAATTGTAAGAACAGCTGGTTAATATAATATTTGTTGTATTACATAATTACAAATGATTTTCTTTAGAATTTTCTATTAGATAATGCAACTGTTATCATTACTTAATTCTCTTCAACATGTGGACGTGCATTAAAATTAATTGGAATCAATGCTTCGATTCGCAAAAAAAAATATACATATGTTAACTGTAAAAAAATGTTGGGAATTTAATTAGCGATCCACTTTAAATATAGTTCAATCTTTTCGAGAGATTTCTCTCAATTTATCAATTACCTCTAATACTACCATAATTATAACCAATTTACAGCATCTGCAATCTCACTTTGCACCAATTAATACGCATCAAATTGAAATAAATTACATGCATTAAATGCTGTAGTATTGAAAATCATTTATTGCAACAATTATTACAAAAATTATAAGAAAATAAAACATTGCTGTAAAGGACTATTGACCATCTGTCCAAAAAAATCGGGTCTAATTCATTTGCCCGACACTCACTTTCCCGACGCTCAAATTCCCGACATCCGTTAGCCCGACTGTATTGAAGTCCCGACATTCGTTTTCCCGACTGTATCGAATTCCCGACATCCGTTATCCGACTACATCAAATTCCCGAACATTTTCTTAGATTATGGATATTGGTAAACAGTAACAACATTGTCTTAAACAGACAGCTATATTCATATTAATCAATCCACATTTTCAATATTCTTCACAATATACATATAGCTTGCTTCAAACCCCTTCTCCAACATATTTAGAAACTTGTTGAAGATTATAAATTTGGCTCAAAGACTTCTTCAGTCTGTTTTTAGAGTAATGTCTTCGAAGAACAGTATGAGTTGGTGTGTGTCTGGTTATCACGACATTTACAATCTGTCCTTTCGGATATTAAGAAAATCACCCAACGTGCAGACACTTATATTTTAGAACTGTTGGCCACTAACAACTAGTCCTCGATGAGTTTTAGGATCATAATTCCTGAATTGACATGAATTTAGAATGTCTGTTTAAGACAGGCAGCGTACAGTGTTGTCACTGTTTACCAACATCGTTGCACAACATCCAAAATCTAATAAAATGTTCGCGATAACGAATGTCGGGCTAACGGCTGTCGGGAATTAGATATAGTCGGGATAACGGATGTCGAGAATTTGATATAGTCGGGATAACGGATGTCGGGAATTTGATACAGTCGGACTAACGGATGTCGGAAATTCGAGCGTCGGGCAAATGATTGACGGGAAGTCTAATGTCGAGACCGATATAAATTGTATACCTCAAAATTCAATTAATTAAATGCGGTTATTCAAATGAAATAAATCCTTGATAATATTATCTTAATTCGGAATGCATGGCCCAAGGTATTCGAAGTAATCTCAATTATAAACTGGTTTATACTCAAAACTCTTTTTTTTCTTTCTTTCTTCTTATTTCGTTGTCGTTGTTGAAATAAATGCAAAGTCGTTGCATGCTCCAGTTTCAGAGGTTCGTCCATTTCTAATCGGAGTTAATTAAAACAGCATTCTTCTCCTACTTTCGTTATTGTCTTATTTAACGTAAAAGCCTTCCGTATTTATTAACATTGTTTGTTTTTTTTTTCTTCATAGTACTGAGCTAAACATTCCTTCGGCTTTTAATTACTTCATGGATATTTATGGTAAAGTTTGCATGCAAAATGGTATTTACCAATTTGCGTTAGATTTAATTTCCGATAATATTTGCATGCCAATCTCTGCGGAATCGATTATCACATTTTTGTTTGAAATATCATGCAAACAGGTCCCTTTTTCTTCAATGGATTCCCGTTTTTCTCTTTGTCCAGAGGTTGTAAGGTGTTTTCGTTTTACGTAACGAATGAGTTACGGGAAGGTTGCACGTTATTTATTTCTAACTAATTGCAAGACATATTTTGCAAACTTCAAGCTTTTAACCGTAACAAATTTAATGCGTATGCTTTGACGGAATATTTTACGTTCCGATTTAATTTCAAATCTGATTTGCATTTCATGATAACGTTTCTGAAAACCTGATACAAACGCTATTAAAGCATACATTGTAATTCAATATTAGCTTCACCAGATTTTTTATATTTTATGTACCTCCTCATTTTCTTGATTTAAAGAAAAATAGTTTCCAGTTTGTTTATTTCAAGTTAGCTTAGTTTCTTAATAACAATTTAATCAATAATCAACAGTTTGTTAAATAATTTTGCTTATTTTACAAAAGAACATGTAGTAACGGTTTCTATATTATTTAATAACTAATTAAAGATCTTAATAGCTAATAAAGTTTCTATTCTAGAAATAAACCACAAAACAGACTTAATAAACTGAAAAGAATATAATTTACATCAGTTTTGTAATTTTAAACCGTTCTTTATTGAATCCCTTCTAAACGTAACCGCACTGTGCGAGGTATTGCTGTAATATAGCAATTCTTACGAAATAACAATTTGAAAATGTAATTGAATCTCCACTTTCAAATTGTAAACATCGTAACAAATTAAATGACATTTGCGAGCTGCACAACTGACATTTCATACGTTTACACGAATGTGTTGCATCATTCAAAACTTTGCAATTAATGCGTTAAAAGGCTTGAAATTAGTTTATTTCTTCTAGTGTTTGCGAAATAAATAATTAAAGTGTGCTTTTTTCATTTAAAATTTACATTTCACGCTCAATTGTATTTTATGTGTAATAGAAACATTTTGGAAATTTGACATTTAATTTAATGATTCTTGTATTAAAAACTTTCATAAACAGACAATAGTTTTCTTAATATTGAAATGGTTCTATAATTGCTGATACAAGTTAGGATTTGAAATGATGATGAATAATTAAATCATTGTTTTCTTATCGCTCATTCATCTTATCATCAATGATAAAATGATTAATCATATATTCATTTATTTGATGTATTAACAATACCAAATGAAGATATAATTGAATAGAAGATACAAGTAGAATATTATAGTAAAACATGTTTCAACTTCATCAAAATGCTGTTTGAATTTTCAATAATTTAGCACAAATTTTGGATTACTTACACTAATGTTGTAGTACTTCTTTATAGAAAAGCATTGAAAGTTATTTGTAAACAGGAATAAAGCATTTTGCAACCACAATCATTAACGAATCGATGAATTTACTACTGTAAACGAAAATTTCTTTTCAGAGATTAAAAAAAATACATATATTTTTCATAATTTCTAACTAAATTTTGTAACTATAAACATACATCTAAATAACTTCATTTCTTTTAGTTTTGCTATTAATTAAATCTAAAAGTTTGTAAAACGAAAAATATATGATTAATTGTATACAAAATGGATTTTTTATTAACTATCACTTTTAAAAAGAAAGTGTAAATGCATTAACTGAAATTAAAATAAAATGAAATCGTTAAGTTTTAATTACATTTTTTTTTATTTGTAACATCTGTTTAAAAAAAAAGTATAATATTAACAATATGGCATATTTCCAAATGTCCTTACAGTAGTGTTAGACATATGATCTGACTCGTGAGATTTCCGCGTTTCGCCTTATCCCGGAATCAGAAAACAGGTAGAGAATTCTAAAGCGTTGACATCATTTCTTCTAAAGAGAGAAAAAAATGCAAATATTATGCGTGCAGGCAGATATTAAAGTTTCATCCCGTATAAAATTGCTGCAGCTAATGACGCTAAATGGTTAATTAGCAAAGAAATCGCGCATGTGGGCATCAATCAGAGGCAAATGTGAAATTAATAATAATGAAATATTCAATTTCACATCGATTAAGGCAATTTGCAATAATGTTGTTGTTAAATTGTATTTCTAGAGAATTACCTCGATGAATATGTAACGATGCAAAATAATAAATAAATTTCATTAAAATACATTAGCTTCGATTAATCGCAACATCTTGCGCAACACCTGCTAATTAACAGGTATATTTCGCTTTGAAAGTGAAAAAAAAACTCGCAATTAACCGTTTGCACTTGGCTGGAAACGAACGAACCTCTCTCCATTCGGACATGCCAAAATCGAATCAACCAATCGAAAAAAATAATAGTAATGATTCAATGAAAACGAAACGCGTGTATTTTCGTGGATCCGTTAGGCAAAGAAACTGTACATTTTTTTTGTTATATTTGGAGGTGTCCGTGCGGCAATTAAAGTACTCCTTTCGTTAACAAATAATTCGTTTTGTGTCCCAACTGCGATGGGAAAAGGCCGAAGGAAAACCGCTCAGTCCATCGATGAAAATGGAGCGCGCGTTTACTTCTGAGCGCGAGTGTTAAATTATTTAGTGGAGATTCCGTTACTCGATGGATGGTGACCTTAACCCGGTACACATTGAAATCCTTGAGCTTTCTTCCTACATACCACAGGTACAAGGTGTATAAGGAAACGGAGAAGAGAACACACATATGTATATATATATAATGTGTTCGTGTATATAAAAAACGAACCTGTCGCGCTCATCGTTACTCATTACCGAATTATGCAAATCCGCGCCGGAGAAAAACAATGTTTAAAAGATTGCTTTAACTTTAAACTGGGTCACCGGGGAGCTGCACGCTTCGGAACTCTTAATATTCAAACCTTTATTCTTTTAACATTAAACGTGCGGAACTGCTGACATTTGTTTCTCTCTCTCTCTATCTTTTTTAATTGTAACAATTAAGTACTCTTGTTTATTCTTATTTCTTAAATTTCTATTCTCATTTTGTTCTGTCGTTCAATAAAACACATAAGAATCACGAATTGTCAACGATTCCACTTGGAAAATTCTTTAACCCAGTTTAGTGACAAAGTGTAACTCGTGATTTTTCGTGTTATTTCAATCTCATTCTGATATTTCAATAAAACTAACAAGAAAATTACGAATTGTTAACGTTTCCACTTGGAAAATCAAATTTAACGCAATTTAGAAGTAATTAACGATATACACGTACGCCAATATTTAACAAATTTTTGTCCATAATTTGTATAAATTTGCTAAATCCATTATTATATTCGAAAATTACGTTAGAAACCAAGTGTATCAATTAAATACTCGTGATTTTTCGTGTTATTTCAATGTCATTCTGATATTTCAATAAAACTAACAAGAAAATTACGAATTGTTAACGTTTCCATTTGGAAAAATCCTTTAACTCAATTTAGAAGTAATCAACGATATTCACGTACGAAAATTGCAATATTTAACAATTTTTTGTCCATAAGTTGTATAAATTTGCAAAATCTATTATTATATACAAAAATTATGTTTGAAACAAAGTGTAACAATTAAAGGCTCGTGATTTTTCATGTTATTTCATTCTCATTCTATATTTCAATAAAACTAACAACAAAATCACGAATTGTTAACGATTCCACTTAGAAAATTCTATAACCCAATTTAGAAGTAATAAACGATATTCATGTACAGAAATTCCAATCTTTAACAAATTTTTGTCCATAAGTTGTATAAATTTGCAAAATCTATTATTATATACGAAAATTATGTTAGAAACAAAGTGTAACAATTAAATGCTCGTGATTTTTCATGTTATTTCATTCTCATTCTATACTTCAATAAAACTAACAACAAAATCACGAATTGTTAAAGATTCTACTTAGAAAATTCTTTAACCCAATTTAGAAGTAATCAACGATATTCATGTACAGAAATTGCAATATTTAACAAATTTTTGTCCATAATTTGTATAAATTTGCATAATCTATTATTATATACGAAAATTATGTTAGAAACAAAGTGTAACAATGAAATGTTAATGTTTTTTCGTGTTATTTCAATCTCATTCTGATATTTCAATAAAACTTACAAGAAAATTACGAATTGTGAACGTTTCCACTTGGAAAATCATTTAACGCAATTTAGAAGTAATTAACGATATTAACGTATGGAAATTGTAATATTTAACAATTTTTTGTCTATAATTTGTATAAATTTACTACATCTTTTATTATATTCGAAAATTGCGTTAGAAACAAAGTGTAACAATTAAATACTCGTGATTTTTCGTGTTATTTCAATCTCATTCTGATATTTCAATAAACAAGAACATAATTACAAATTGTTAACGTTTCGACTTGGAAAATCATTTAACGCAATTTAGAAGTAATAAACGATATTCACGTACGGAAATTGCAATATTTATACAAATTTTCGTCCATAATTTGTATAAATTTGCAAAATCTATTATTATATTCAAAAATTGCGTTAAAAACAAAGTGTAACAAATAATTTCTCATGAATTTTCGGGTTATATCAATCTCATTTAGATATTTTAATAAAACTAACAAGAAAATCACGAATTGTTAACGATTCCACTTAGAAAATTCTTTAACCCAGTTTAGAAGTAATCAACTATATTCACGTACGCAAATTGCAATATTTAACAAATTGCGTAATTGCTGACCATAATTTGTATAAAGTTGCAAAATCTATTTTTACATTCATAAATTACGTTTGAAACAAAGTGTAACAATGCAACAATTAAATGCTCTTATTTTAAATTACTATTCTCATTCGGTTATTTTAATAGAACTTACAAGAAATTTACTAATTGTTAACGATATTCATATAAAAATAATGCAACAATAATTGGAATTCAAAATACACTTTCAGTCCTGGATTTTTTTTTACCGAATTGTTCATAATTTTATATGAAATTGTATAATCTATTTCTATATTCACAACTTTCTTATTCAAAAATGATTTAGCAAACGAACAAATCAAAGCTCTTGTTAATTATAATTTTAAATTTGTATTATCATTCTGTTATTTCAATAAAACTAATAAGAAAATCGTAATGATTCGACTTGGAAAATCGTTTAATCCAGACTGTAAGTATTCAACGATATTCAATGAAAATTGCATTTTATGTAATTATTGTTCATTATTTGTATAAAATTAGAATTAAATGCTCTTGTTTATATAGGAAAATTGCAATATTTTTCGAATTACATAATTATTATTTATAATTTGTATAACATTGCATAATTTATTATAATATTCGTAAATTGCGTTGACTACAAAGTGTAACAAAGTTGTTGGAGAAGGTGGAGTTTAGTTTAATTAGTTTTGGATTGTATAATGAATTGTAGCACTTTTTCTTCCTGCCCACTGGACCAATTACTTTTGATTGGTTCCTGGCCAATGCGAAATGCAAATGTTCCCAGACGAAAACAAGAGCTTTCCCCTTTTACCCGTTCGCAGCCGATCCTTTCGACCGTGTCTTTCTTTCATTCTTTATGGCCGCCGCTCATCTGTCACCAATAAATCAGCAGAATTAGATCATAATAATTACATTTGAGCCGGTGAAGAGGCAAGAGAAAGTTTTATTTCTGCAGAGACACACGAGCGATCCAATTCCAACGCTTTTTTTTTGTACATGGGGGTTTCTATCTCTACAAAAATATGCATCAAAAGAAACTATTGCAGTTAGAATTATCTTTCTCAATGAAATATTAATATTATTCGAACCTTTCGTTTCGTGGTTTAATAATGCATTTCATGAAAACTGTCTCTTCAAAAAGAAATATACATACCCAATCTGCAAATATACCTCTTATTAATGAGTAAATGTTACTGAAACCCTTTGTTATCTCGAAATCATGGACATATGTTAGTAAAAAACTTGTCTCTTCAAATCATGAATTCAATATGTACAATAATCTATCTTATTCAAGAATAAATACTACACAAACCTTTTGTTTTTAAGTAATCTTATAAAAGTATAACTTACAAGTTAAATAAATAATTAAATGATAACGTATTCATAAAATAATGATTATAAACAGATCAAAAAAGGTAGAACTTATTTTGAAATAGAAATATTTTAAAAAAGATACAGTGAAATTTAATAATAATTAAATATATACAAATGTAATGTTTTCCTTTTTCATTGTAGAAACTGTTGAGAAATCAGTTTTTCATTATTTGCAAAACTTTTATATTTATGCATAAGTTTATACAATTCTGCATATGCAATTTGCAAAAAGAAAGTCGTTTTGTACGTACGGTACATTACCAAGTCGCATTTGTATATCATTATGTTTACGATTAATTTGTTAGTAATAGAAACCTCTGCTTTTCCACTTGACAACTGCGAATGTTTAACAATAACAGTGCTTCATTATTACGCATCTATACTGTTGATGACTTGCACAAACGAGTACATAAACGAGTCGAATGGATGTAAAATTGATTGGCAATAATTATCTTCGTACGAACATGATTACATGTGTATTCAATTATGAAATTTACAATTCGCAGAAATGTATTCATTTACTTGTTTATGTAGACTTGAGTAAATGTAGTTTTAGAAAAAATGTAAGAGAATATAATAGAATTTACAGCTTATTTTATTTAAAAAATCCACAGGGGAATTGAATGTTTATTTATTTGCTTCATGTCTAATTGTAATATAATATATTTAAAAGGGCAGAAAGGCCTTTGGTCTATAGCTCTTTGCAGCAATAGCAGTATACAGTCAACCCTCCTATAACGCGGTTTCCATATAACGCGGAGCTGAAATTGCGACAGCCCTCCTATAACGCCATACTCTTACAGAGCGGTTTCCGTTCAACATCATCCCATAAGTTCCTTCCCGCGCAACCTATGAATGACTCTAGTAACTAGTCGTCTACGACCTCGGTCATCTCATCCACCTCAAATGCATTGGTAAACGAAAATAAGGAAAACGAATGGGTGCCAAATCTCGATTTACAAGAATGTGAAAAAAGGCGTAAATTTCGCTAAAGAATTAGAACTTCATTTCATTCAAACTGATCGTTCAACGGTGCGTAGCGCAAAGTTTAAAAGAGAGTTAAGAAATTCCTTAGCTCCCTATAGAGAGGTTTTAGTGGAGTTAGAAAAAAAGCTACAATCGAAAACCAATGTGAAGATGAACTAAGTGATGAAGACATTTTGCCCTTTAAAAGAAGAAGAGTTAGGCGACTCATATCTGACAGCGAGGATGAGTGTTGAAAGATTACATAAATTTACAAAAGTCTTCATTGTTTTTGTTGAAAAACAGTCTTTTAGTTTAGTTCTTGTTTCATTTTCTTTACCAATCCTTATATGAACTCTTCAATTCAATTCAATAAAAATAATTTATAATTTATCTTGTGTTTTCTATTTATTGGTCTCCATATAACGCGGTACGAATGATGTGATTTGTACTAATTATAGCGCGGTTTCCATACAACGCGGTAGACGGTTTCCATAGAACACGCTACGAATTAGCCTGGTTTGTACGGTTAAATCCGAGTTTCTTATAGCGCGGTTTCCATATAACACGGTACGCACTTATAGGAGGGTTGAGTGTATTTTATTTGTTGTTATTGTTGCAATAAATGTTATTTTTATTATTAGATTTAAAAAATATGGAAATACATTTGCTGTAATTTCGTTGTATATTAAACTTTATATATTTTAGGATTTAATAACACTGATAATAATCATTTTTATTGGATAATCAAGAAAAACAGTGTTTCACAACAAAAAGTATAATACCAAAATGATCCGAATCAGTTTTCTTTTTATTGCCAATAAATTTGTTTTAATCATAAATTGTAAAAAAATAATAGAATCTGCTGGGCAGAAAGGCCTCGGTCGTTAGCCCTTTGGTCCAATAAAGATGTTGAAATAATAGGACCTGTTATTTTTAGAAGTGTAATTTTAATTATTCAAGAAATGTGTTAATTTATTTCGAAAATAATTTGCTGCAGACTAAACAGAATGCATATCTGTACTAAATAATAGAATGTAATATAAACTGTAGGTTATTTATAGAAAAGCAATTATTTACGTAGTTAATTATTGTAAGTAGAAAAAAAATGAGACGTGGTTTTGTTGCCAACGATTACTTCCTTGAGACGATGCTATTATCAATATGGCATATTAATTATCGATTGTGCAACGCTTAATGAAACATCACAGATTAATCACGGACTTTCACCTGGATATTGTACAATGCGGCACGTTTTAATATAGTTAACATTTCATATATTGCGACGCTCGATGCAGAGAAATTCAATGAAGTCGAAGAGAACAAAAAAGAAGCGAAAACTCCCAGGCTCAATGGATGATGCTTTTCTGAACCATTACAACGAAACCTTTATTAACTACGGACGGAGAATAATAGCATCTGCCTGACGCTATCTTTTTTTTGTAGGAAATTAACATTCAAAACTCGTAGCGCTCGCAGTGATGCTACAACACAACGGTTTGATGGAATGAAAGAATAATTGTGTGTAGGAGGCGTTATTGAGCCGACGCTCAGTGTGACCTAGTAGCAGGTAATCTGTATGTATGTGACATGAAGACCCACATCGCCGAAGATAAACTCTCGAATCTGAGCCGGACTGCAAATAATTGTAAAAAAAAAGGAGATTAAACGTTACGTTTTTCAATAACTTTCCCTGGAAAAACGCGGATCCGGCTCTCCCAGAAATTAGACTTTCACGTAACCCAATCCCAATCGATACCCATGCGAACTGGAAACAATGGGAGAGAATATGTGTGGCGAGAAAAAAATAGATGATTTAATTTATATTAGTTCGCATAGGTTTCCTCGTGTGAACGAAACCGAGATTAATCTTCTTCGCTTGTAGAAATTTGGGTCATAGCATTGTTTCCACCTGCTCGATTTATAGGTGAAGAAAATTACGGCGCGAGCAGTGCAATTAACGCGCTAAGCAAGTTCCAATTCGCTCGCTTCTTGTTGTTGTTGTTCGCTAAAATTTGGTCTTCGCCGTAACGGCACCAGAGGCCCGATTCCGCCAATGTCGTGTTTTACGCTCGCTGAAGACGACATACATACAAAATACGTTCTCGATGTCATCCTCTTGTTTCTTTTACTTTATCCTTTAATTATTTGTTTGTCGCAGTTCTGAACGTCGCTGTGGGCAAAGCCCCGATGCAAATAAGCACCGAATTGGATGGAATGCCTCACAAAGCCATCGATGGAAGCACCACGAAGAACTTCACCACCGATACCTGCACTCTGACGAAGCAGGAGAACAAACCGTGGTGGTACGTCAACCTTCTGGAACCATACATGGTGCAATTGGTTCGACTCGATTTTGGAAAGAGCTGCTGTGGTAAGTACAATCATTATAAATCCATTCTTTTTTATTGAGTCAGTAAATTTATTTACAAAATTTTGGTCGCGGGTGACATTGATCACATGAACTATCCCAGTGGATGTTTATCATTATTATGAACATAAACATTAAATCAGTTACTTAAATCTATAGACTAAATCTAGTGGTTTATAACGCTTAAGTCTATTTGCTGTTTTGCTGTTGTCAAGTAAGTCAATAGCCAGAACATTATGATGTAATTCCAGTCTATTTGTGTATCTGCTACTAAACATCGGTATTGTATCTTGAACAAAATCTATATTGAGATCTTTATGGCTACACCCCATAATTGGATACCATATGTTCATACTAATTTCAAAATTACCTTGTATATTAATAGTTTATTCTCCACTGATAATTCCGACTTTTGTCCTAATAACCAATAGAGTTTTCTAAACTTTATTTCTAATTGTTCCCTCTTAGCCTGAATGTGGTCTTTCCAGGTAAGCCTTCTGTCAAGATGCATACCTAAGTATTTGACTATAGTTGATTTGGGCAAATCTTGTCAATTTAGTCTAACTATTGAGCAGGTGTCTTTCTTTAGTGTGAATGTGATATGTACAGATTTCATTAACGGAAATTCTCCATTCTTTAAGCCATTCCTGTAGTTTGTCTAAACTTTCCTGCAGATATTCAGATGCTACTGCTGGTTTCTCATCCGATGCTAAAATTGCTGTATCATCAGCAAATGTTGCAGTTGTTATATTATTATTCTAAATAAATAGGACTATTTTTAGAAGATAATAGACTATTTCTCTATGTTCTCAAACTTCCTCAGCTTTTGGAAATCTTATAGTTTATAACATTCTTCAAAGAACCCTAATATTACAATTTAAGATAAAATTCACTCCCTTTATCTAATCGAAGTTCTATTTACTGATGGACATCTAGTATGAAATTATTCAAGGGTAACGAACTAAGGGAGTGGTATTATTTTACTAATGATTGAATGTTTCTTTAAAATGTTTTGTTGAACTACGGATATAACACTCATTAAAACTTTTGAGGAACCCATCGATTTCTAAATACGAAAATAAGCAGCTATTAGTGCAAAAGGCAAACAATAATATTAAACATAATATATTTCATACACAGATCATTTCAAATAAAATACGTATTTTATTGATTTTCACAAATTTGTGTTATTGAATCACAAAAAATATATAATCTTCGTTTATCAAATATTGAATAATAAATAATCAAAAATTGAAACCTATTAATTGTAGTTTTAATCTTGATTATCCAATGTAGGAATAATAATAAATCTATCCGTAATATACTGCTCTTACTTCGTTCATTATATGTTTATTAAAATTATTAATATTCATTGATGGATATTATATAATTGATAATATCAAGTTGTAGGAAATATGAATAAGAATTACAAGTTTCACTGAATCAACTTAAGTTGTTGTTCATGTGGTTTTCTTGCTCTTGTAACTCGTTTTAATTCTTTAAAGTTTACGGTTCGCAAAGTATTACTGTATAATGAACGCACGTAAGAAGCATTTACAAACGAACCAACGCGACAAAATATTTTCTTTCCTTATTAAACCAGTTAAATATTAATTTGTATTGATTTTAACCTTATAACGAAGGTAAAAACATAATTGTAGTAATTATAGTTTTTTATTACAAAAATAAATGACGTATTGATTAAAGTGACATTCTTTATTTATATAGTGTAAAAATTAGCTGAAAAAACGACAATGACTATGATACTTTTATGAATGAACTATTCTTAAACGACTTTAGTTTTTTTAAGTGTATTATTAAGATATGAATGAAGATTGATTGAGACGTGAAAGAGTGTAACAGAAACAGTTATTGTTCAATCCGCTCGGTGCAATTAAACATGGTTAGAATATAAATGAACTTCGTATTAATTAATTTAAATGAAAAAAATAAGGCTCGTGCTCGTTGCGTCCGTCGTAATGAGACGTAACTTTCACTCGGCGGAAGTCTCCGGATAGCAGAGCAAGTAATAAGCGGAAAACGATAAAGATGATGATGATGATGATCGTGGTGACTAATGAGTTTCTGAAACCGCGCGAGAGTTTCATGTACGCCGTAACGGGACATTAGCATATATCAAATGCACTTTCTCCAAATTGGATCATAGATGTGGATGATGAAGAGAAAATGTTTTAGGTGCCATGAATCCTGCGACGCTGGTGGTGCGAGTCGGCAACAACCGTCCGGACCTGGGCTCGAATCCCGTCTGCAATCGATTCACAGGAGAACTAAAGGAAGGTGAACCTCTCTTCCTTCCCTGCAATCCTCCGATGCCCGGTGCCTTCGTCAGCGTTCACATCGAGTACCCAGAAGTCAGCCAGTTGTCCATCTGCGAGGCATTCGTTTACACGGATCAAGCGTTACCGATCGAAAGGTGTCCTCAATTCAGGGATCAGCCTCCAGGCAGCATGGCCACTTATAATGGAAAATGCTACATCTTCTACAACAGACCGTTGAAGTTCACGGACGCCCTTTCGTTCTGCAGAAGCAGAGGCGGTACTTTAATCGATGAGAGTAATCCTGCTCTGCAGGGATTCATCAGTTGGGAGCTGTGGAGGAGGCACAGGAATCACTCCAGCGGTAGATACTGGATGGGAGCAGTCAGGGATAACAATATCTGGACGTGGCTGAAGCAGGAGGAGATTGGCGTTTCTTTTTGGGACAACAAGAATGGAAATGGTCAATGCGCTAGGTACGATGGTACGAGAGGTTGGCTCTGGGTCGACACCGATTGCGAAATGCAACTGAATTTCATTTGCCAACATCGTGAGTATTTCAATTAAAGCAAACACAACGATGGTGGTTTAATTACTTCAATTTGTTCATTTTAATAGAACCCAAAGCTTGCGGACGTCCGGAACAGCCACCGAACTCGACAATGATTGCGCAAAACTTTAATGTTGGGGCAAACGTTGAATACACATGCGACGAGGGACATTTGCTCGTTGGACCGACGACCAGGACCTGCTTGGACACAGGATTCTACAACGAATTCCCACCAGTCTGCAAACGTAATTATAACTACACCAGTCGATATTTAGTGCAAACATTGCATTCTCTCCATGGACGAATGGAAACTATCCAACTAAACGAGTTCAAAAGTGAATCAAACATGATTGTATTTTGCAGGCATTCAGTGCGGATATCCAGCTGATATCGCCAACGGAGAGTACACCCTGTTGAACAACAGCATCGGTTATCTGAGCAGGGTAATTTACACTTGCGATAAGGGCTATCTGATGGTGGGTAGGGCGCAATTGGCGTGCGACATCGACGAAAGATGGAACGGCCCTCCACCGCGTTGCGAAGGTAGTACTGTAGAAGATGTGATGAAACGATTTAATTGATTTTCAATTTGCAGCCATTACATGTCGTCCACCTGTTGAAATAACCAACGGTTCGATCAAAATCAGCAATTCCGCGTTCATCTTCGGTACGATCATCGAGTACAGTTGCAATCCCGGTTTCAAATTGATTGGATCCAATGTTCTCACATGCTTGGAGAATGGTCAATACGATGTGGTTCCACCCACTTGTCAAGGTAATTATACATTTGGTAATTTCTGATGATTTTGATTTATTGTTGTTGTTTCATTGTAGAAGAAGTTATCACAACGACACCAACGACTACCACTGTTACGAAAACCACTCGCATTCCAACGAAGACTAGAGGAAGGCCCACTCGTCCTGTTCCGACCACAATTCATGCGGAAACTGATATAATTCGTTTGGAGAAGACGAAGAGACCTGCTGTTACCTATCGACCGACGGCTACGACCACTGAGAGGATCACGAGCACCACACGCACACCCCCATTGATTCTGGCCGCAGATCATCCGCAAGACAACGAAATTGCTGGGAGCTCGAACATTCAGCAAGGGCAAACGCCCAATGTCAATATCCCGATGTCTATTGATGGTAGAGAAGAGAGGAGAGAACCGTTCGGAGCTAAGCTTAACTTGGGAGCGATCATAGCGCTCGGTGCCTTCGGAGGATTCATCTTCCTAGCTGCCATCATCACCACCATCATCATACTAGTTAGGAGGTAAGAGGCTTTCAATCAAAGTACACAATATCAAATAGATCATACAATCATATGAATGGCAATAAATGCGCGATACTTTGTGTGTGCAGTGCGGGATCGTCCAGGCGGCGGTCGTCGCATCGTGTAGCTGTCGGGGGCAGGGGTGGCGCCAGACGTGGAGGCGGGGGTGGTACACATGGCGCGATGCCCTCGCGATGGTACACTCTGCTGGCGTTGCCGTTCCCCGATCAGCAGATCGGCCGAAGGGAATTCACCCGAAATTATCGGACGCACCGAGCTGGATACTTCTCCAACCCCATCTAGCCATCAAACCATTTAAAAACCGCCCCACGCACACGCGTTCAAGGTACTAAAAAAAAAACAACAAATCAAAAGAAAGAAAGAGTTAAAAAAAGATGTTCCCAGACCGCCTCCAGTAAACAATCTCGCACTGCACTCCAATATTTCAAAAAGCATGATATATGTTACTGTACTTGCACGGTAGACTACATCATAGTTTCAAACCCTGTAATTTCCATCTTGGCATTAGTTTATTTTCAAACACCACAACGTAAATAATCAATTCAAATCAATTATTTGCTTAAAGTAACTTATTCTTATCATGAGTATGTTCAATTGAACCAAAATGCAAATCATTATGAAAAATTATTTTCCTCTACATTTGATTCTTCATCAATTTAGCTTATTTGTACTATTAAAAAATAGTTTAAAATCTTTTTAGTTTATCAAACTTATTATATTCATTAAAACATATAACGAAGTAGTACATGTATATCTTTGCGTCCATTAATTAAAAACGTAGTAACTGTGGAGACTAAATGACTAAGAAAATGTAGGAACAGTACAGTGGTAAAACAAAATTTGAATTATCATAATAGAACTCTCCGAAAAGCAAGTTTTTCGGGATAAAACTTATTATGTTCTGTTCTGTTACGCCACTGTTTCATCCTGATGTTCTTTCTCATCTGGGAACCAATTAAACTGAAGATTTGCATTATTAAATATATTGTTTTGCGTATGTTTTCTTGTTGTAACTAAATTGTATGTATTTTTTTTTCAGAAATCGAAGTGCCAAACATTATCGCCATCGTGCATCACCGGACTGCAACACGGTGGCATCCTTCGACTCCTCGAGCTCAGGATCCAGGAACGGTCTCAATCGCTATTACCGCCAGGCGTGGGAGAATCTGCACGAATCGGCCGGGGCTAAAGGGGCGGCTGTCATGAAACCGAGCGGCTCACCTCTTCGGCGCAAAGAGACCATGGACGAACCCTACGTGAGGAACAGCGAAAGACACCGCGACGCATCCGAACTGGTCGTTGCGGACGTTGCCAGGACATCGGCGGAGAAGAAGCGTCATCATCATCACCACCATCATCACGATAAGGCTGCTCCGCCACGCGACTGGCGCTCCGCCAACGAAAACTCCAGACACAAGAGATATTGACAGCCTCCCCTCATGATTATCACAGTACAATTGGAAGATTAGCAAATTCTTTTATTTTAATATTTTTATTTTATTTTTTTTGTTATAATTATTTATAATTTATTTATTCCTTTTTTGAGCACTTTGGATTTTTCGAACGGACGAGGAAATCGATAATCAAATTAAAGAATACGGAAAGAAATAAGACAGAAAACGAAAACACACACAAAAATACCAAAGAAAAATATTTCAAAACGTGATCGAGAAAAGATGAAGAAGAAAAAAGGCAATAACAATAATGTTGAAATAAATTTCTAAATATATACATATTCTTTTTTTCGTTTGTATCAGGACGAAGGAAATGAAGTCCTTGGCCTTGCTTTCGGGTTTCGATCCATGACGATTGCAGCAGTCGCAGATCGAAACGGGGAAGGCAAGGCTAATGCACCAATTCATTCTTAATTAACGACTGAGAAGGAAAGTTATATAATTAACCAAAAAGTAAATAAACAATCTATGAAAATAGGGTAAAACTGTATGCATAAATATATATATAGATATACATTTTTTTGTTTTGTACACGTAATCTACTATAGTGCCATGCAAATAGGCATTCATTCCAATACTTGCATACAATTATTCATTAACATTTCACTACGAAGATCGAAGATAATAACTATTGTAGATGTAGCTCTTGCGTTTCTTTTTTTGTTTCAAAATAAACATTTACTTTGTAAGGCTTAATTTTATTGATAGTTCTTTAAGTTTCAATTGTGAGATAATATGTAATATAGATTATATGTATTTAAAGTATAGAGTATAATTAATATATTTGTGTTAATTAAAACTGTTGGCATCTATTATTTTTTCCACATCCCCAATCTTCTTGATTTTTATAACATATTCAAGAAACGAAGTACAATTTTCAAAATAACTCTAACTTTTGAAATTTTAAATTAATCGACAAAACAAAAATGTTGAGACATTGCTTTTTCAAAACTTAAAAGAAAGTTTTTCATATATGATGAAAGTTACAGGAAAACGGTAATAGTTATCAATCTTAAAGTACCTGCATATCAAATCCTAAACATTTTTCTTTAATTATAGTATTCATGCATCAATTTAGCTTGTTGTTGAGTAATTCACCAGATAGTGAAGACACTGGTATATATAGAGAGAAAATAACAGGATAACGTTATATATCATGAAATATCTACATATAGCATTCTAAACATAGCATGATCAACTGAGGTTTGAAATTTGGAGACACTGTTCTTTTAAGAGTTGAACACATCTTATTTTTCAGAGGAAATTTCAGGAAAATATAATATTCTGTTGTTCTCATCCTCTTCATCTTCTAAGGACATTATACAGCCATGACTATTTTAATAGTATTTTAATATATGTAAGGTAATAATGTATATTAAATTCAAATTAAAACATGCAACTATTACAAAAGAAGTCAGTATTTTAATAACAATGTCTTCGAATTATTGAGTTTTTTTTTTTCGAGTATTATTATTTTAACATCTTTATTAGATCAAAGGGCTGATGACGATCGAGATCTTTATACCTGTATTTTAATTCCCGATTAATATTGTAATAACACTGAGGATAAAAAAATAATCATTTCTGTGTTATAATAAATCTTCTTCTTAAGAAGCGTCCTCCGGAGGGAGGGACTTATCTACAGTGTCATGTTGGACAAAGGCGCCGGCCTTTTGATATAATAAATAAATGTAAAGAATATAAGAAAGAAACGATATGTAATCATTTCAAGTATTCAAAATAAAAATTATAAGTTGGCAGCACCAAAATTGAAGTTTCGATGTATTGGGAGTTGCTGTGTTTTTGTATACAAAATCCCCTCAGACATCTTGTATTGTGAAGTGTTGAAAAAGTGACAGAGTGACAGTTGAAAGGAAAATCCTACTTTTAGTGTAGGTTTATTGGTCAATATTTCGGTGAACTTAAAGGGAGAATAAGTGCCGAGGTCCGGCATCTCGTATAGCATCAACATATATATGGCCTAGATAGAGCCATGGGTTTCGAATTGACTCGTTTCCAGGGAGATGTCGACGAAGAATTGGTATGCCCCATATGTTCAGGTGTTCTTGAAGATCCATTGCAGGTAAATGGTGTTATGAAATGCATTGCCAAATATAGTCAATTCCTCAAACCCAAATATATTGCTCTCTTTTTAGGCACCAGTCTGTGAACACGCGTTTTGTCGAAACTGTATCCATGAATGGATATCAAGGCAACCCACATGCCCTGTTGATCGACAGCACCTCACAAGTGGTGTTCTCAGACAAGTCCCAAGAATACTAAGAAACTTGCTTTCAAGGTAAATTAATTACTTTTTCATTTACATAATGAACTTATGCTGAAATTTTTTAATTCTTTTATATATTGACTGTTTATGTAACAACAATTACATAGTTTGAAAATTCCTTTAACTTAAATATATTTATTAAATCTTTCAAAATGATTACATATCAACTTACTAAACAGTATAGCTCTTTACAACAATAGAATTTTGTCTTTCTTCATTTTTATTGTATTCAGAATATTTTTGTATTTGTTGTTGCAAATATGTTATTAATAGATCTTAATATAAAGGCAGAAAGACTTAGGTCAATAGGTCCATTTTGTGGCTAATAAATTAATGTATTCCATACAAAGGTCTATGGACTGCAGTTTTTCCACCCATATATATATATATATTTATTTAAAATAATGATACTGAAATTGCAACATAAAGTTAAGACTAAAGAGAACTCTTGATTAAGACTTATTATTCTAGATAGTAAATAGAATCTACAAAATAAAGTATTTTTTCTCAAACTGACATATTGATGTATAATTTTAAATTTCACAGATTTTTCCACTTAGTATTTATTGATATTTTGAAAACAACTTGCTGTGGAATAACTTCTGATTTTTTTTTTCACACATAAATATAACATAGGGGAAATAAGTACAATGTAACAAAAAAAAAATATTACAACCATATTTTCATATTTATTTAAAACTATGTAATTTTTCTTCCTCCAATAATAAACCTCCATATGGAAGCTTCACTAACTTTAGTAGGGTCCTTTATACATCGTACGACAAACACGTTTGTATGTTATGATTGTAGACTCTCGATAAATTGTGATAATGCTCAATATGGATGTCAAAGGACACTGAAACTAGACAATCTGGCAGCGCACTTGGAAGAATGCGAGCACAATCCAAAAAGGCCCTTGCCATGCGAGTCAGGCTGTGGATTAATTATTCCAAAGGACGAATTAAAGGACCACAACTGCATAAAAGAGTTAAGAAGTCTGATACAAACACAACAGCAAAAGATTATCGAATTTCAGCAGGATCTGCAAGAACAGCGTTTCACTATTAATGAGCAAAAAAGAGAATTGCAATTGTTAAAGGTAATTTGATGTATTTCAATATACATATGTTTTATATATTGGTCATTATTAGGAATTCATGAGAGCCATGAGGATTTCTAATCCTACCATGAGAGCCATTGCAGACGCTATGGAAAGGGACGAAGTGTTGAGGTGGAGTAACTCATTGACGAGGGCTCGAGTTACTAGATGGGGTGGAATGATTTCAACGCCTGATGAGGTTTTACAGGTAGATTACAAATGTTTTATTTAAGTTTAAAAATATGCATTAATCCCTAACAAAAACATAATTTATAGCAGTAAATGTTGATTTGTAGAGGATGATCAAGAGAACTTTGGGTGAAATTGGATGCCCTGCACATATAATCGATGATCTGATGGAAAATTGCCACGAAAGAAGATGGCCAGCAGGATTGTGCTCCCTTGAGACAAGGCAAAACAACAGGAGGCAGTACGAGAATTACGTATGCAAAAGGGTGCCGGGGAAGCAAGCTGTCTTGGTATTATCCTGTGATAATGGGCACATGAACGAAGACATGATGGTTGAGCCCGGATTGGTAATGATATTTGCTCATGGAATTGAGTAAAGTTATCTACAACAAAAAGACACGCATTCCCAATAAGAAAAGAAATCATCCATATGATCGATATTCCATCGTGAGACAGTATTTTTTTGCGGGATGCCAAAAAAGAAAGTGATTTTAATATATACATATTTAACACGCATCCAATAAATTGAACATGAGTATGTACATGTTATACGAAATGTATTTACGAAACCGAAAGAATTAAGAAGAAAATTATTTAAATCATTTTAAGCCAAAGGAGAAACAGTTTCTCATTATTATTATTTTTATTTCGTTCTCGACAATTGTTTTATTATCGCTTTGTATAGAGACTGATTAGTCACCTGAAAAATAGTTGATAAGATAAAGGTGTCACAGACGGACGTAATTCATCCACGTGTTTTCCAATTCCACGATTCGTATTTGCTAATTGTACAAAGCAAACATTATTCGAAAGTCTCTGGCTTCCAATTTACCCGACTGAAAGAAAAAAATATTTGTCCACGAAGATCATGTCCACGTGGATTATTTTCAATCGCTGCTAATTTTGTTTTTGGTATTTTTGATCTCAGATCCCCTTTTTATGGCACTAGTCAAAGCAAAATAATAACTAAAAAAAGATATTCGTAAAATCTTCTTAAGTGTAAATTTGATATATATCATGTGATTCATATATTTCATCTAGTATACTACTCAACGGGGACACGTAACAAGTAGAAATAGTGGAGGAGATTCGATTATGTATGAAATGTATAATAGAAATAATTGTACCGTTTATATTCGGTGCATATTCTACGACTAGTTATTACATGTTTATACTTAATATATATATTTTAAAAAAAGAGAGAAGAAAATGTGATCGAAATGAATTTATTGTAACTATTTTTGTTAAAAACATCTAAGCTAGTTTTCTTTTTCTTAAGTTGAATAAGATGTAATTGTTAAAACTAAATTTGGGCATTTTTTTGTCTTAATACTGTTTCGTCTTTACTTTAATTAGTTGTAATTTACATTGCCAATTATAAATATATTTCTTAATTGTATTGATGAACATTCTACACAAATCTACATATCTTCTTGTATTTCACACACTCTAGTTTCTATTCATATAATAAGCAACCTATGTGTATTAAAAGAAGACTGTACTGTTTACAGCGTTGTAATATTATTGGCTAATCCAAAAGTATAACATTGGAGTATCAATGAAATAGAAACTATGATTAAGAAAATTGGTCGACCAATGAAAAAATCTATTGTAAATTTGTGCAAGCTGAAGTTAAACAAATACCAATGTTGAAACTTTGTCTAACTTTTCCGATTCTATCCGATGTATATTTGACAGTTTTATTGTTTCTCAGAGACACTGGTGTACAGGGTGTATAAGAAATATGTAGTCGATCTAATAGATATAATAAATTGTATGAATATGGTCCAATTGGATGAGAGAATTCTTCAATCCAATAACTTTGATCAGAATTTCCATGAGTTTTAATAATGATTTTAGGTCTGCGAAAAAGTACGTGAATGTGATATTTATTAAATATGATTTTAATTTATTGAAAGAAAACTTATTGATATTTGGAAAAAAAAGGTATAGTGTCCTGAAGATTAATTGTATAATAAAATATTTCAATCAAAATTTAATATGCATATTTTTCGTATAAAGTAAAACAGGAGTTGTAATGGTAACAATTTTCTGTTTTGTCAAAACTGAATTAAATTGAAGATACTAATAGAAACTAAGTCTACTTACGACATCTTAAATATAAAATATCTGCATACAATTGTAAAAAAGATATAATTGAACAAAGCATATGCAGTTATTCTGTTTATAACGTTATTTTCCAATACAGTTATGGAGTTACACAATGAAATTCTTGAGCAATTTTGATGCAAACAATTTGTCAGTCAAAGTATGGAATGCTTGTTATTTATACATGAAGACCTGCAAATTAAGAAAGTTAACAATGGTATTTCCAATTTCTGTGAGAACTATACAGTTGTAAAAGATATCCTAAAAACTTTTATGCTGAAACATTCTACATTAATTAATTTTGTTAACAAAATACTTTTAGTTTATTATAAAAATGTTAGAAGTTAAAAATGGTATATCAGCATTAGTTTCATAATAAATATATTGGAAAATTGAGTATTTTCAAGTTAATTTTATAAATTGGAGAATCATTTATAACACGTTTTTTTTCTATCCATTACTTACTTCCAATCTGTAACAAATCACCAATATCTAGGAGAACTGTAACCAAGAGCAACTCTACAATTTAATGATTAATACTAACACTAAATAATTAGATTTCAGAGGGTGGAATGACCTAAAACCTATTTACTAATTTTAAAACTTTTACAAATAGTTCCCACGTCTTGTTTAGTCTGTACCTAATCCCAAATAGGTACTGAGCACTTTATAATTATTGTACTACGTTTCACAAACAGTTAATTATGGCAATATATAACAATGTAAATTTACAGATTAAATAGTGTAAAAAATAACACTATTTAAATATGATAAGATACAATGAACAATTTGATGATGATATTACCATTAACGTAAAACTATTAATTTTTTAAACGAATTTAGAGAAAATATATTGTTATTGGGAATGCACAACTAAATACATTGGAAAAGTAAACTCACTGATTGTATACAAACAAAAATGTATATTGATTATTAAATGAAATTAGCTTTGTAATGGCGACTGGCTGACAAACGTGGCCAACCCAAAATGAATGCAATACCCTACTAACACAAATATATTTGAGTAAATTAAGAATTCCATTTGTAATATTAGTTTAATGAATTTATAATTATTGATAATATGTTGTTCCTTTCTAATTGGTTCGTAATGTGGTTTGGAAATGTTTCAAATATTTTTGAAATTATGATTTAATGTGATTCGCTTTTGGTAATTGTATACTGTTTGATTAGGTAATTTGTTAGGGGTTGTTTGTCGATTGGATCTTCTTTAGATTAATTGAAAATTTGGGTGATTCTGGTGTTTTATATAGGTTGGTGTAACGGTTTTAATAATTGTTGGCAGCGCTGGATTTTCTTACGTCAACCAATGAGGCAACGGAAGAAATTAGGAGCATTTACCTTCAGCTGCAAATTGTTCCCTTATGTGACATGGCGTCTGAGAGGAAAGTTAGTATTAGTTGTTGAAGGGGACACTGAAACGGCGATTGCTATAGAAGCAACAAAAAAACCACACGCATATATGACATTAGGTGAAGGAACGGCTTGTCATAAAAGCCAAAAACGTTCACTAGAGTCTTGCATTGATGGTAATGCATGCAAGGAAAACGCAGCGGATGAGCGATGGGTAGGCATTTTACCCTCTCACATTCTCACCTATAACGTCAAAAAAAAATCATGTATCGAGCGAATAACAACCGATATATCCCAATAATATAAACATGAACACATCCCAATGAAAGCCCAAACCACATATACACACATCATTATTATTAAACGATATGTATATATTTTTCTCGTTTGGTTTGCAGGTACTTCGAGAAACACCAGGCCCATCCCTATCAGGTAAACAAAACACTTTCATATACGCTTTTAAAAACGGGGTCGGTGCACCGCGGGGGCCAAAAAACAAAAGTCTAAAATCAATTCCTGACGTTTCGTCCATGAAACATTGATGTGATACTTTGGTGGAACGAAAAAAAAAACACGTACGTCGATTTATGTGTGCCTTTATAAGTATTGCTCGTAGCAAAGGGAAACGTTTGACGCCGCGCCGTTTACGGATGCAGTATTTCCTGAAAATTCCACGCAAACGCGTCCCGTTTCGTCGTTTTGTGACCGGCGAAATGCCTTAATTCTTCCGCAATTGCCTGTTAGATATTTAATAACAACAAAAATGGCAGCCACACACAGCCCGACCTAACCTTATCCAAAAACAGTGACAGTTTTCCCTTCTCGCCAAAAGTTTGATACGGCAATGTAAATAAACGGGGTTATTATTAACTGCTTTTTTGCTAAATGCAAGGTCGCTCTCGGGTCTACGGGTTTTCCTCAATCTCGATCCAATTGGATCTGTCTTCAACTCTGGGGGAGACCATTTTGAAAATCTATTTTGCAGCACCTACAATTATATAATATTGATTTTGGTAAATATATTGCATTTCCTCGTTTTGACATAACAAATACGCCAGTTGAGCTAACTGTCACATGTGTGTGGGGGACATTTGTAGGCCTTTGGCAGCAGTAGTAGTAGTGATTGGTGGTGATCAACAGGGAAGTCTTATTAGACAAGTGTTTGATGAATGCAACCAGCCTACAATTGGGTTAACTATGAATTGACAAGTGTCCTCTTCACCACTCAATGTTTTTCTCCCATTTCTCTGTTTGCAGAACACGAAATATAGTTCGTCCAAGAGCTATGGTCAGAACGCAGAACGGTACGAGCGGATTCGTGACTCGCCGAATGGGAACTACCGTTCGGACAGTCCGGATTCGCAATCTCCAAGGGACAGGGACAGAACTAACCAACCGAAGAGCTACTATCTGCAAAAATTACACAAGGAGAGAGAGAATAGAGACTACAAGCGAGACAAATATGCTGGTATGTTTTTAAACAGTCCTAACCATCTCACAGTGCCATCTTTTTGTTGTTTGAATATTTGTTGTTTTTTGTTCATTCCAATTCCCCTAATTTCCAACTTTTTCTTTTCTTTTGCCTATCTGTGTTGTCTATGTAGGCAAATACTTTTCAGATTGTGCCAGATCACCCAAGGACAAGCGCAGCAGCCGAGATTCTGAACACAGAACCAATCATGACCGGAGTGAGGACAAGAGCATACTACACCCAATAAAAGTATCACAGAATCTGTCTTCTAGAGATCGCAAACCAATGCATAACAATTGCGTTGACAAGGTATGTATACATATGGAATTAATCTCACAGTTTACTTTTTACTATATTTAGATTCCGAAGCATTAATTAGGCATGGTTTTAATAATTTGTATACCACTCAATTTTTAGAGGGATGACAGAGAGAGGGTGTCTAGGTTTGGAGACTGGTCAGAACATATTAGTTCATCTGGAAAAAAGTATTACTACAACTGCAAAACTGAAGTGTCACAATGGGAGAAGCCAAGGGAATGGACAGAAAGATGTAGAACTAGGGACAGGGATAGGGATTCTGATAGAAACTATGGTGGAGGTGGAAGTAGCGGTGGATCAAGCCGATCTGGTACGCGTAAGTAATCACAAACACACAAATACACTAACCAAAGTTAAATCAATCAACAAAAATATGAAACATATGTCAATTTGAAATACTATCCATGTAAATGCAAATATACTATTAAATAATTACTTCCAATGGGATTTGAACTGATATTAATAGTAACAAATTCAACATTAAGTATTTTATATAAATATGCATATACTTTAATTAAATTTTAAATATTTAATTATCGTATTTTTAACGTTTTATAAAAAATAAATCTAATACAATTTATTTCACATTAAAATAAATTAATTATCAATTTCATACTGCATTTAATATTCTAAATTATATAATTTTATTGCTAACTGTAATAGCTAACTTAAAAGTATATTGAATTTTATTCTTGTTTTAATATGACAAGCTTTTGTGTAAGGCTGAAAGACTTCATATATTTTATTTGTAATTATTATTGGTATTTGAATTACTTATAAGAATGGATTTGGAATATGTATGTAAAATACAGGTGTAATGACACTAAAAGATGAGATGCACCTGTTGCATCTGGAAGGTTATTGACCTGAAAATTTATCAATAAGTTAATAATCAAAGGATGAAAATATTCTATATAAAGGACATATGAGACAGTGGTATTAGTATTCATTTATTATGTGTTATTTGTAGTTAAATCTTGTAAATAGATACGTCTCCAATTTCAAATAACACCTTGCTTCTGATCAATAAGTTAATATTTATAGTATGAATATATTGCTATATATACAAGTAAAGTGACACAGTGGCTTTGTCATTAAATTATTAGAATCTTGTATTATGTCAAGTTAAATATAACAAACAGATATTACTACAAATTCACAAATAACACCTTTAGAATTGTAAATGTTATTGTAACATGATGTATATTATTTACGTGCTTTTTTGCATTTCTATAGGGCACGATAAACATTCCAGCGGAAGAGGTGGAGGGAGTAAGGATAATTTACGCGAGAGTGCAACGGGTAGCAGTCAGCACTGGAGTAGGTGCGATGATGACCATAGTCTCGGCAAGGAGTCTTCTACAAGGAATTCGTCATCACGTAACAAAAACAGTTCGTCGACAATCTCTGCGTCTGCTGCAGCATCTGCTGGCGAAGACAGTGCTTTGTCTGCCGCCCAGGATATGGATATATCTCCAGGCGATAGCACTCCAACATCAGAAGTCTCCTATCCTTCTGCAGGAAACCAGGAGAACTCGCACGGTCCGGTCCTGTTGGCAAATGCATTGCCACGTTTGATTTCGCACCCTCAGACTCCAACGGCAATTTCTTCGCGACAAACAACGGATTCGTCTCCGGCCCTTCAGAGCACACCCTCCCATGTACCCTCGACGGCTAGTGTGACAACATGCAACGCACCCGGACCACCGATGAATACAAACTCCTCCGCGTCCGCACTATCAGCAGCTTCGTCGACAATAGCTTCAATTGCTTCTGATTCTAGTGATGCCAAAGGCATACAGACATTCGTTAGGCAAATTGGTGATAATTCTATGCAACAGCAGTCTCTGCTCACAGTCGATACCAATCATGCGTCCATCGCCGGGGGCACCATGATACCAGATGGACCACCGACTCCTACTCATTCAGAAACACCTGACTGTGCTAAAGGTAACTAATTTCACAAAATCTAAGCCATTTTTTAAAAATAATAGCAATAGTATTTGCAGGCAGCCCAGCTGGAACCATCACAGGAGCCACCAGCAGTGGTTTATCAACATTGCAAGGTGTTGCTAGTTCATTGCAAGCTCTAAGACCACAAGGACCGACGATTACACCTTCCTTGGCAAATCACGTCAGGGACGATTTAGTTAATCACGTACGAGGATGGCCTGCAGATATACTTGAAAAGCAGGTCAGTTCCATTTAACCAACATCTAAAAACATCCGCAAAAAACGATTATACTTCTTCAATGCAATAGTAATTGATTGCTTTAGTGAAAATGCTTGTTTTAAACATTACAAATAGTTGCTTATAAAACCTGATCTTCTGAATAATGATTACTGGCTGACGTCTGAGTAAGAAATTGCTGTTGTAATTTATTAATAATTCCTAAATGAACTTGAATGAAAATCGGAATAAATAACTGCTGTAATAAGCAATTTAAAATCTATTGATATTACAATATGCCACAATAGCGTCAGAGTATTAATATATTTATATTCAATTTAATTCTTGGTCATACAACGATAATTAATTCACATTCGGCAAACCATTTTATTTTAGATGTTTCAATATTAATGTGTATGTATAATTTGAAGAAATCATTCATGATTTTATTTATGTGTTATTGCAATTTAAAACTAAATGTAGATTCTTATAGACCAGGGTGCCAACTTGCGGCTCACGAGCCACATGCGGCTCTTTGAATGATTATTTGTGGCTCTCGATAAGTGTACCCGAGTTCCCTTTTCATTTTTGTGCAATTATTTAAATAACTTTTTTGCCTACCTTTTAAATACGTTTTTAATTGCGGCTCGCGGAAAAAATTAATTTTTGAAAAATGGCTCGGAGCTTGGCCACCCCTGTTTATAGACATTGAAATCAAATCGTGTAATTATTGTTTCTGTTTGTGCAGGCCCAAAAACATTCAGAAGAAGCACACATCATGGGCAGCATACAATGTTCAAAGGTATCTGCCGAACTGAAAACTGCAAGGTCAATAGTTCGTCTTACAGATATTCAAGCAACGCTGCAGGAGCAGAGGTAAGTGTTTCTAATGCGAAATTATCAGAAGCAATTAACACCGGTTTTCTTTTCTAGGATACTATTTCTTCGTCAACAAATAAAAACGTTAGAAGAAATGAAGTCTCAAAATTCATTCATGTCTGATGACTCTTAGTGGTTGATTGTGTCTCAGAGCTCTATATATAATATAGTGTTAACTATAAAACAAAGATTAATGGAAGGGAATATATATATAAATATATATTTAAAAAATTATTTAAGTGAAGACAAAAAAAAATCGGCGATTGCATAAATATTTGTATATTTATATATGGGCACCACGATATGTGTTAATTGTTAACAACTAAAAAAAATGAGGAATCATTTCGCAGGTTTAATTTATTGAACATAACAATACAGAAGCTCGTGCAGTTTGTGGAGAGGCGGTCTCCTCCCGCGAGTGGCATTTTTTTTATTGTAATTACTTTGTGTCTAAATATAGTGAAGTAAAGACTATCTCCTAGGTAGATTTATCAAAGCAAAAAAAAAAGATGTGACTGTATTTGTATTACAATGAAGGTTTTATGTTTTAGTTTTAGAATGAATTTTCTAAATCTGTATATGTATATATGTACATGTATATATATGTATGTATATGTTTATGTGTATGTATATATATAATATATTATGGATGTTCCCTTCGGATCCTCGTCTTTATTATATATATACCATATATATAAAGTTCTCTTTACATGCAAATTATAAAAGATAGATGTATAGATTTTTATGTTTTTTTTTCGTATAAACAATTTCCTAGATGTACATTTTCGTTTAATGTTTATTACATATATTTTAGTTTAATCCAATTATTATTTTTTTTTCTCCAAACAAAAACAAAGTTGAATTGTAAATATTTGATTTTATTTTCGCGCAACATTTACTGCAACTTCATATATATAGAATATATGTAAAATATCCAGACTCGGTTATGGTACTATTACGAGGTTCGTTCTGTACGTCACCGAGTTGAACAGTGCACCAAAAACGTCCGACGTTTTGTTTACATTCTTTTTTTTATTATTTTAGTACAAATTGCGTTGAAATAAATGAATAAACTTGATTGGCTCTTTTAAACGACGTGTAATAATTTATAAAATAATTATTAATATTTTTCACTGTTTCGCTCTTCTTCCTTTAAATAATTTATGTAATTTATTTTTATTGTATTTTTTGTTAGGTTTAAGTGAGATTTGGGTGGTTTATTATTATTCTTTTGCTAATTCACACAAGACGAACGAACGGAAAAACGAAGGTGTGCATTGGATAGGAAATTCGATGAATGGCGCAAAATACTTTCTCCTTATTTTTTTTTCGTTTTCATACCGTCTTTCTACAATTTCCGTTCTTATATAATTTAAGACGATATTTTTTTACCTTCGATTAGTTGATATACACTCACACGCTCAGTTGAGGTATTTTGCGCTTGCATTTTTTTTGTTGTATTTTTGCTGTGTACAATTAAAATAAACATGAAGTATGTATTAAATTCAGATTCTGTAAACGCTCTGTTTCATCTTCTTCATAATCGATTCCCCAAATCTCGTTGAAATATTGATTTAAATTAACATATATACAGTTAAATAACATGTGATATGTAATAGAAATATTGATAAAATGTGTAAAAATAACTTTTTTTTTTATTATTTAATTTCTATATATATTAATAATAATATCCGTTTCATAGAAAAAGACTTATTACATTAATCCTTGTCATTCCTATACAAAAAATAAATATTTTCAGTATCCTAAACCAGATTGATCTGCATTCAAAGCCAAACTTGCAATGATCAATCTTTGAACAAACTCGAGGAAAATTCGTATGGATCGAAGGACGTTGTTACAGAGAATATATCGACGATGTGGAATTATGCTTTGTTTTCTATCATTAATAGAGAAAATAGATTTAGGTATGTTGTGGTAGTATATGTTACTTTTATTAACTTAACTGAAAGTAAAAGAAAACATTATTTAATACAACAAAACTTGTGTCTCGTGAGAACTAGCTTAGTTTCTAAATAGTAGGGAATGCTATGACTATAACATTAATTTATATTTAATTTTAAAAAAAACAAACAAAAAATTATAATTTCCTAAACGATTGGACAAAAGATGGAGAAAAATCGACAATATTGGCGCCCTATCCTCGCTCTCTCTCTCTAAAAACTAAAATTCTATACAAATTGTGGATGGATTTAAAAAAATATATATAAAATAATTACACAATAAAGGCACAAGTTGCTGAAAATTTCTGATTTTTTATTTTAAAAACTGACGAATCAAGGAAGCAAAAAAATATGAAACAAATCATGTGTTAATTACAATGTACAAAAAAAAACTTGAAAAGAAATTTTCAGCAATGTATTAATTTTTAACTGTTACTATTAAGTTAAGAATCTCAATATTCGATGAAAAACATATATACATAAGCAGTCTAACTCCTTTTCTCTTTATTGAATAAAAATTACTTGGAAGCAATATCATTTTGTGTATCGTTTCGTTCATTATATAGTTCTGTTTCGTCTCTCTCCAAGAAAAGCAAACAAACAAAAAAACGTAACAACAATAGAAAAAATGAAATCCCTTCTTATTCAATCACATACTTTATTTACAAATGAAGATTGGTTCAATTAAAATCATAATCAAGGAGTGAGTCTACTTTTTACAAAAATAAAACTAGACCACAGACAAAACTCGCACATTATATTCATGAATTCTTATTTCTTTTTTCCTTCCTCGTCTTCCTCTCTCAACCAGTTGTATCTATTGCACAGCAATAACTTCGAAAACTATAATTATCATCTGTATTATGTATATATATATTTAAAAAAAGTGCCTTTTAAATGTATTTCTCTTAGTAATCTTGTGGACATTCGGTATTAGTTTTGCCTGCGACTGTTGTTTGTTACAGCATATTTATTATAATTTTTTTTGTTTGTTTGTTTATTTATCTCATATAA
The DNA here is from genome assembly GCA_018845635.1 of Nicrophorus orbicollis. Classification (NCBI taxonomy): domain Eukaryota; kingdom Metazoa; phylum Arthropoda; class Insecta; order Coleoptera; family Silphidae; genus Nicrophorus; species Nicrophorus orbicollis. The sequence goes on from JAFMTC010000129.1 coordinate 1,373,514, forward strand.
TTTAAATATTAATTGGGGGGCCTGACCCATGAGAATATCACAGTAAAGAAGCCAATAACGGCAGTCATAAATATACATCATTTATACTCTTATACAATATATTCAAATTTAATAAATCCGCGCGCGCGCACCAAAGCCTCCTCCTCCTCGGTGTTTCCGGTGTTCATAGTTCGGGTTAAATTGAAACAGTGTTTTCAAACAATTCTACATTCTATGGATCAGACCTACAGCAAGGACTCCCCTACACTCTATATATGTATATGTTATATACAATGTAGGACTCAACACACCGTTATAGTAATTATATTCAGTTATATAATGCGCGTGAGTACAGACCTTTTGTATATACTTAAATATGCGCGACATGTGTGTGTCTGTGTGTTTGTGTGAACGAAACAAAATTAATGACGAAATAATAATTGTAATAGTAATGATAATATATATATATTCAAAAACGATGGCGCGCGTGACGCGTCTGTGAATATTCACAAAGGGCTTCAGTCGCATCCCGATATGGTACACATTATATAAATATTCTAAATATAGTCAACATTATATTACAAAAAAGTCGAAATGATGAATGCCGTGCCACAAATATTCACAGACGGACACGTTTTGAAAGTCCATTTCCCTTCGTCCCTTTCCTCCTCCTACTCCTCCAACACGCTCACAACACTCGCTCATTCATTCCTCGTGTGTACAAAATATCCCTAACTTTAAATATATAGTTTTATATTACATCTAATAACCTAGGTAACATCCAACAGGTCAGATAAGAAACGCCCCCTTAATGTACACAAATCCCCCAACCCTTCTGGAAAGAAAATAAAGAGTACACTCATCCACATGTTACAAGATTAAAAACGGAAAAAAAACTTAATGAACATACATTATAGATATTTTCTCTATATATATCAATGAGTAAATAAGGCTTAATCTTAACTCTAAACATACGTTCCGAACATACACACATCCTCGTTAATAACGTTCCAAGTAACTCATAAAACTACACCAACTATCGTTGAGTCCTTCGCAGTGCTTTTCTAAACACCCGCTGCGGTTTACCAGCTTGCGAACTACCCTCGCTGGGCTGTGCTCTGTATTGTAAAAAGAACAGCATTAATAAAATCACCATCTCTTTCGACCACTTTGTGTACTTACGTAAATGAAGGCGGTGCAGATCCAGCGGTAAAATTAAAGGATGGTTTCACTTCTGCGCTGAAATTCGGAACCGGGTTATTAAAATTGAAGCCACCGGCTGGAATACTCGATGCACCCTGCAAATAAGCCGATTTGAAAAAGAAGCTGCATATAAAACAATATTTATCTACTTACAGCATTCGAATTAAAACCAAATGTTCCAGTAGTAGAGGGACCTGCAGTTGCAGTATTTCCGAAACTAAAGCTCGGCTTGTTGCTAGCATTGTTACTAGCTGCCGTTGCAGGAGCATTGAAATTGAATCCGCCGTTTTGCGAGGGAGCTCCGAAAGTGGAACCGCTTTGTGCCGAAGATCCAAAAGTTGACGTGGATGAAGACGGTGCAGTCGTCGGTGCTCCAAATGCTTGTGTTGCACTACTTCCGAACGCTGGTGCGTTGAATGTTGGAATTTTAAATTCCGTAGATGCTGCAGATTTTTGTGGACCGCCAAACATAGCCGCTGGCTTGTTAGATGGACTTTCTCCAAAAAATGTAGATTTGTTTGTAGAACTGTTAGCACCAAATGTGGATGCTGTACTTGAAAATGGCGCTGCAGCAGCAAACGGTGTTCCAGTTCCAAATGATGGGGACTGAGTTTGAGGGACTGCAGCACTGCCGAAACTAGCTGTTTTCGTTTTATCCTCAAGAGGAGATGTTGCCTTGACAGAATTTTCTCCGAACATGGATGGTTTTGTTGAAGCAGAACTCGCTCCAAAGGTTGATGGTTTTGTGACACTTTCACCGAAAGTTATTGGTTTCGTGGGCAAGTTTTGTCCAAACGTTGGTGGCGTTTTCGTGGAAGCACTTTCTCCAAAGTTGGTTAGTTTTGCGTTTGTGCTATCTCCAAAAGTAATTGGCTTCGCACTATTTTGTCCAAATGTTATTGGTTTCGTAGAACTTTCCCCAAAACTCACTGGCTTCGCTTTTTCTCCAAACATAATTGGTTTTGTAGTATTGGATTGCGCAAAACTTATTGGTTTTCCAGCGCTTTCTCCAAAGCTAACTTTGTTAGAATTAGTATTTGTTGCAGAGAAACTAAACATGTTAGATGTTGTAGCTGCTGCAGTGCTCGTCTTTACTGTGCTATTGAACAAAGGTGAAGTTGTGGCTGCAGCTAACGAAGTACTTTCAACCTTTCCAAACTTGATAGCAGGTCCATCACTCTTGGTTTCCGTCGATGATTTTGAACTTTCCACTTTACTTGGTTCACTTTCAACTGCAATCGAAGGTGTTGGAATAACAGTGCCTATTTGAATTGCAGGCTTTTCAGCAGGTTTAGCTCCAAACGTAAAAGCGTTTGTTGGGGTAGTGGGAATAGACGCTGTATTGCCTAGTTTTCCATTGATCGACTTAGCAGATGTGATATCTACTTCATCAGAAGATTCATTGGATGATTTTGCAGTTGCTGTTGGAACTCCAAAGCTAAATTGAGGAGTTTCTTTTAATTTAGTTCCATTGGGAGTCTTATTATCTCCGAAAGTGATTGTTGCTGGGGAAGTAGTTGCAGCTTTAGCAAAATCTCCAAAAACGCTGGAAGGTGCGGCAGTGTTATTGGTGGATGTAGAAAATGCAAAACCTTGACCATCAACTTTAGCTTTATCGATGCCAAAATTAAATTTAGGAAGAGTTTGCTCGTTATTTACTAATGACTTTGGAAGTGTTTGAGTGCAACCTGGTTTTGCTGCTTCACAGCACACACATTTTACTTTGTCAGAAGTATTGCGTACCATACAACTAGAACACTCCCATTCATCGTTCTTCTTAGTGAATGAAGTTCCAAAACTGGCATCAGCTTTAATTACGGTTGAACCAGGTTTAGGAGTTTCACACGCAACACATTTAACTTTGTCCTGTTCGTTGCGAATTAGACATGTACCGCATTCCCAACTGCTGGCAACTGGTTTAAATTTATCTCCGAATGATGATGGAATCGTAGATTTTGGACCGTTTGCAACAACAGCGACTGACGATTTTCTCGGAGTCTCACAGGCTACACATTTCGTTTTCGATTCTTCATTTCTGACAAGACAAGCATTACATTCCCATTTGTCCGAAGACATTTTAAACTGCGATCCAAATCCTGATTGACTTGGGGTGGGTGCTGCTGTTGATTGCTTCGGAGTTTCGCATGCAACGCATTTAGTTTTGTCTTCAACATTTCTAATCATGCAAACGCTGCATTCCCATGTTCCTGGAATATAATTAAAAACAAATTAGAATAAATCATTTTTTTAATTATTAATTATTACCTGTGGCGGGTTTAAATTTGTCCATCAAGGAATTAGATCTTCCAAGTACATCACTAACACTTCCGGTGGTTTTCAGTTCTTTATCAGCAGAAATTGTAGCATTTTCACCGTTAACTTTTTTTCTGAGCAGCGGTGTCGAATTACTGGAACTTTTAAAGTTAACTGCTACTGCAATAGGGTCGTTATTTTTCTGCGCGGTAATAGTTTTTTTGCAAACTGGTTTACTAAATTTAAAGTTATTAATGGCCTTAATTGTTTTTAAATTGTCGGAAATTATGAGTGGTTTTGAAAACTTGTACAGTGATACATCTTCGCTCAATTGTTTGTTGGCGTTCTTTTTTGTAACTACTACAGTAGTGTTTGACGATGCTTTGAACATGGATGTTGGTTTGGGTACTGGAATTTCTTTTGGAACGCTCGCAGATTTCGCTTCTATGATCGGCAACGGGATGTTGAAATCAAAGTTTGGCAATTTGGATATAGGTAGCTGAACATCGGGCAGCCTAACGTCCTGCAATATTTCCACCGGTTCAGCACGTGGCCTAACGGAAGATATTTTAGTTTTCATTTTGTTGCTACTACGAACAACAGATGAGTCTGTGACTTCTTGTTGCAGCAATTTGTACTCCACGTTCAATGGGGATTTTGATGTGGTGGCCAACTCTCGCACCGATTGCGTACTATCTTGGAGTCTTTCTTTTAATTTCATCTTTAAAACGTCTGTCATGGTAGGTACTTGAAGCTCTCTGTTTGATGCTACCTTTGATTCTCTAACAGAATATGGATTAGCTCCCGTGTATTTAGAGATTAGTCCTTCGGATTTTTGTGGTCGCTTTGAGGGATTGGGAATCCTTTTCACGTCTTCGGACGGACTTGTATACTGTTCAAGAGTATCCAAAATCCGTTTAGCGGTTTTGCTTAAGGTCACATTCTTAACTGTGGCTATTGGCTTCGGTTGCACGAAGTTCTTCAACTCCGATGCGGGGCGTTTCAATAAGTTGCGACTGTAAGCCGAGGCGCCTCCGTAAGATGTACGACCAGAATAGAAAGGAGAATTAACAATACGCTTTGTGGACAGTGTGCGATCCATGAAATTCGATGATCCAAATGCGGAAGTGTTGAATGAGGGACGTCGTGAGCTTAGTGAAGTGTTTAAATTTGGACTGGCCATCCTACTGTTGTCTCCAAACAATGATCGTTCTGCAGGTGCAGCTAAAATGTTTATAGTTAAAAGATACACTTTGGGCATCGAAAATGAATTACTTACGGGAGTTAAATAAGCTTATGTTGTCAGTTAATTGTTTGTTGGGGGTTCCGTGTTTATCATCAGATACCTGTTCCTTGCTGCCAATGCGAGGCATGGAAGAATATCCACTTGTTGATTCTCCACTATCGGAGTCCTTGTCACCATTTTGTAATTCTCCGTTATAGTTGTTCTTTATGTTATAAAGACTGGGTAAAACTAATTTCCTTGTTGATTTGGCAATCGGCTGGGGCTCTGAGAAGGACATAATTTTGGTGCTAAAGGCACTTGCCACTGGCCGATGTTCATTATGGAGTGGCGTTGTGAGGAAGGTCATCTCCAGATCGCTCCTGCTAGTGCTCGCCGTTTGCGGTTCAGGCACAGTGGGCAGCTTCACCCTCTTTGTGGGAGGTTGCAAAAGGCAAGTCTCGTCGTCCTCGTCGAGATCCTCGCGGTGGCGGATCTTAGCACCATCCTGCTGGGTGCCGAACCATTTGGTCAAAGACGATGGGAACAATCCAGACACACGAGATTTAACTTTCTTCACAAACGACTGAAAAAAAGGAAACGGTTGAAATCTGTTTGGAGCGAACGGCGTTCGGGAGGATTGCCTCCAAAAATGTACTCGGAACGGCGTGCGTTGGTTATTTTTAGAAGAAGGCGCCAATCGCGGGACGTACGTATTATGATGTTCTGCTGGGACAGGAGGCATGGGGGATGATGGATCATGGGTCATTATATGGTTATCGTGGACAGGAGAGCGGGATTGGGGGAGTTGTATCTACCTTGTTCGGGACCGTCTCCGTATCGTTGAGGAACGACGAACCGTTCGCCGTGTCTCCTCCGGACATGGTTCGTCTTTCAGTTTGAATATTTGATGGAACTTTGGTTTGTTGTTGGACGCTTGCTTTTGGGGGGTTGAACGTTATCCAGACTCTTTGTTACATGTATTCACGTTGCTTTAGACATCTCAACATGAACTAGTATCATTACTCTTTCCTTGCACTCACTCCTTGCTTGACACTTTCACTGGCATGGGAATTGAGAAATATGGCGGCGCGCACTCATGCACACACATACACATGCACCTCTGCCTCCAACATATATGTACACAACAAACACATGCAAACGCAGTGAACACAACTGCCGGAGACGCGTATGTGTTGGTTCGGCTTTACTACGAGAAGATATGGAGGGAAGGAAGGACACACACACCAACAGCTACTTCTCGCTCTCCTTTCCACCCAATGCTTCACCCATGGATCACCGTTCGACGCACGCTACCCCTCTCTCTTGTTTTGGTCACACCAACCTCAAACTAAAAATGTTTGCAAAAAATAGGATTGCTGCCTTGCATTTATATAAAAATATTTATTAAACGCTTAAAAATACCCAGATTTCACATCAACATCATTATCTTGGAATTATCATCCCCTGATCATCATTAAATGTTAAATTAATTGAAAGAAGCATCGTCCGCAAAACGAAACAAAACTTACTGTGTGATATAACGAACAACGCTATGGCAGCGTTACAAGCAGATTAGGTCAGCAATTATTCGCGGAAAGAGACATGTTCAAAACTCACTTTTGACGAAAAAACGTCCATATTATGTCGATGAAACATCGCAATATGGTCATACCGCCCTTAACTCGCTTCATCAATTTTGGCAAGAGCAGAAAATATTCCAACTACTACTGTACAATTAAATATAAACAAGTTGTTGTGACAACGCTAAACGGTTACCAGTAATTATGATAGCATCTATTTACGTTCCAATTATTCTCAATCAATTCGTTTGTATACATAATAATAATTGAGGTTGCCGCGAAACGATCCATTTCAAGAAAAACCGGTCGTTACAGGCAAAAATCCATTGCTTTTCAAACATATTTTCTTCTTTAAGTTGGCATCAAAAGGGCAGCGACTTTTAATACTTTTCTAAATTCATCATGGTGGCGCTCCTATGTGATTCTTATATCCGAGCTGTTTACAACTATTAACATACATTTAGCAATTATGATATCTTTATTACTTGTTTGTAATAATGTTAAAAAAAACGTATAAAAAGAAACTAAAAACAAAAATCGATAACTGGAAAATCTTACAGATACCTGCATTTGCTTTAAACTGTAAAGAACAAAGATTGGTTTTCCCTCCCAAAACGAAAAACTTGCAGCTTGTAAGGGTAGAAATAGGGAACGTTATCTTTACAAAAAAGCCAACTTAATCTGTTAATCAAAATACCAGGTAAAGCCAGGTAGAAAATCAACAGACCCTTTTGATTAATAATAATTTATTTAACAAAACTTTGCATCAATAAGAAGCAAAAAAAATATTTTAAATTTTTGCTTTGAATCTGCCATTCTTTTGTATTTTTGTGTTAACCACATTCTTGTTTAGTCTTCAAGGAACCGAAGAACACTTTATTATGCTTGTGGTAACTCTAATTTTTAGTTTTAGAATAAATAAGTAACTTAACTCTTTGAAAACAGGAGGTCCGATACTTCTTATAAAAAATGACATGTGAACATAGTACATTCAAGTATGAGTATTATATAAAAGCATGGGTTTCGAAGAATATAAATTAAAAATCAAAACTGAATATTGCATAGCTTTCCTATAGTAACATAAGCTATACAATCTATTTCACGAGAAAACTATTCGATATTTTCAAATTATTTACCTGCCTTATCAAAGGAATTTGAGAGCAGATTGCAGGATATACGTTATATAAAGAATTGTCGGTTGCTTGAAAATCCCAGGTATATATAGAGCATTTCAAAAGGTTGAAGAAAAAAATAATAGAAAATTTGCACTTACATTTCTCCATAATTATATTTTTTTTCTAGAGGGAAAAACAGATAGGATTTTAGTAATTTCATGGTGCATCAAAGAGTTAAACAAAGAACATTCCTGTTCTGTATCTTCCTCCCTGGAGGTCTTGTATGACATGTTAAATATGGTACAAGTATCATTAAACAGATATATGAGCATAAATAACACACAGATTATTAAATAAATATATACAAATTACATAAATACATAAGAACATCCCCTCTAGAGAAATTCATATACCTAAAAAAAGCGCGAAATACATCCATCTTGGTACAACTAGAGACATCTTTTCATAGCTATGAAAGTTTGCCAACAGTATTGGGTATGGTCAGTGTTCGTTGCCGAATATCCACCGGTGCCATGGGCTTGCCTGCATACTCTTTTGTTGCGGAAGAGAAATGCAATTGGATTCCTCAAGTTGCCTCCGGTCTGCAGCTAAGCTCAGACGACTGGAAATTTGTTTGTTAACTGCGTAATAGCGGAAGGCGCAAGCGTCGAACATTCCAATAAGTCCATTGGTCGCAAGAAGATCAATATTTATTTATTTATGTTTTGCACCTTCAAAACTGCATCGTACTGCATCGACCGTATATCACATCTGTCGAGGAGGCCATTTAATTCGACTTTGTTTTCGATTGGCGTCAGGTAACAGTCGGAACAATCGATAGCTAAGGACGCCAGCGATAGTTGTTTTGTGGTGCAACCGTATTGCAATAAATTCTTGGTGTTCTACAAAACGCAGCAATGGCCAGCAAGAAGCGAGATCTGGAAATAATTTTCAATCTGGTATGGAAGAACAGTTTGTCGGGAGAAGAGCCCTCCATCGTCGTCGGGATCTATGATATTCCTTCAACGACTTTGGTTTGGGAAAAATTTAAAGCATACATGGTGAGTATATCGGAATCCATTATACATGGGAAAGCGTACATGCTGCATATGGCGCAATCGGAATTAAATGCAAATCATTTATTTGTTTACGTTTTCATTTGTATTAATAAACTTAACATGTAGTTTATTTATAAATCTATGTGATATGCCTTACGCAGTTCATTCATCTGAAAACACAAGATTTCTTTTTAAGTTGCATTATTTTTTTCCGTACAGAAGTGATTCACGCTGAAATATATTATTAGGGGATTTTTGATGATCTATATTTAGAGCCTACACATCTAATATAATATTTACAACTTATAAAAGCAGAAATGCAAATGTTAACACACATTTCGTAATCCACAACAACATTATTCAGCAAATTTTCTATGACAATTTCTATTTTGGTTTTAGCTGTTATCACTTTGTTAGATACATAACATCAACTGATGAAAACCTTTAACTCAGACCTTGTTGCACCAAATCTCTATATAACAACAAATATATCAGCAGAAGTTGATTGAAAATGTAGTAAAATTGTTTTTACATTTTTCTATAATTATCATTTTTTCAGTGTCATCACCTCATTAACAGCAAATGGGTTTCTAAAAATCCCATTACAGTTAATATTTAACCAATTCTTTCTAATAAAAACTGAAAATTAATTATTAAATTAAATTAACTGTGCATAAAGTCCTTAAGTTAACAGCTATTTTGTAGTAATTTAATTTTGTTGTATAAAGTATTAAGTATTTTCTCATTTGTTGTACAATATTAATAATATTAAATATAAACTAATGGAAAACAAAAATAAAAATAATGCTATTGCAGGCTTTAGACAATAGGTCTTTCTGCCCTGAAAAATTACAGAAATAAATTTATTTATATTCATTACATTTACTTAAAATATCTGTTTGAGAAATTGAAGCTAAAATATTAAAACATAATTCATCAAAATATATTACACAACTTTTATAATTTCTCAAATATTGATCGATGATACCCAGTTTTCTCTAATTAGTTATATTTTTGTAACATGACAAGAATAATTGATTCAAATAAACCAATTGTAATTACATTTTTATAAATATAGGAAATGTTTATTTATAGATTTTAACTTGTATTTAAGAACGCCTATATAATAAATACTATATTTTTTAATGGTTCAAACATTTTTAAAGTAACTTTTTTTTATAGTATTCATAAGAAAACGAAGTATATATTTGAATACAAAAAAAAACTTTAACATTACATGTTTTTTTATACTGTCGAAAGTAACAACGAAAACACTTTCGAACTAATGTTGTATTATACAACAATGTACTTAGGTGTATTAATTACAATCCATACCGTTGGCTACCTCCAGATACGAAATATAAATAAATAAGTAGAAGATGCGGAGTGAACAAATTGAAAAACAATTACATTCATTCCCGTGGGAAACGCTTATTCAACTAATTGAGAGTGATGCCCTATTTTCTCAATCACAACTCTCACTCGAACGTAGAATATGTACTAAACATTAGTCTCACTAAGAACCTCAAATAATCAACATAGTTTTTAGTAGTAACATTAACATTTAATATTCAGTAAAGTTATTTAGGTATTTTTAATTCAACGAATTTCAAACTGAGACTCCTCTTGTAACAATAGCTGCAGCAATTCTACATACATCTCTTATTAGGATTTCATTGTATGACGAGTTTTGAAGCACCTTAACATTTGCGGTAATATAAATTTGTTATCTCTTTTGAGTATATTCTTCAGATTTGCGATATTGTTCAAATTTTATTTAAAAAAATCATATTGATCCATGTATTATAGTTTGTTAGTTATTTTCCGAAGTTCTAATATAACAACTAATGTAGTGACATATTACGTAATATGCTTATGTAACATGTAATATAACTTAGTCAATGGATATTCTAATTGGTTTTATCTAAAGTTTGTTGTTGAATTAAAGTATGTTGAAGTGTGTCTACAAGAATACACTTGCGACAATGGAGATTGTACAATAATATAAGAAAATATCTCCTTTGTCTATAAAAAGTTGTAGAGGTTATTTTCAAATTCGAGTTTTGCTAAATATTACATAGTTAATTTGAATTGAGTTATTTACAAATGTAGAGAAAGTGAGAAATAATGCAATTTTCCTTTAATTGACAAAGTGTGTTCCAATATTTCCAAGTTTTCTATATTAAATAAATTGATATTAGAAAAATAACAAATTATTTAATAAATTATTCCTTCTTTTAGTTAAAAAATGCAGGAACTTCAACCGAGCATGTTAAAGTATCCTATTTTGACTGCTCCGGGAAAGAACTGCCCATAGAATGTCAAAATGACTTCCAGTTGGCCTTATATTGCTTCAGAAAGAGGGCCCACAACGGGGATATAAGTATTTTGAAATTCGAAAAAATAAATCCTAAAATTAGTTTGACCAAAAGAAGGATTTTGAAACCCAGGGAGGAAACAGTTGAAAGAATGAAGGAATTCTGCCCACCTGATTGGTTCGTGCGATACATGAGAAGGGTATAAACCTTTAAAATTAATTAATTACATATAATAATACTCAAAATGTTTGTCTGTTTAGTTTAAAAAGGAAATGGTGGAGGAGGTTGGTACTATGATAAAAGCAAATTCGTCGCGAAAATCTAAAAGCGAAACTTCGAAGAATCCCGACTCATTGGATTTCAATAATATAAAGAAACTAAAATCCGAAAAAAGGATGTTTGACAACAAGATGGATTATTTCAACAAGATGGAACATTATAAATTTTGCAATACCTTTAAAATGAAGGCAATGAATGACGCTTTAAATGCAAGCGATTTCATTAGCACCGCACCGCCAATTGATGAAACTGAATTTATGAATGCATCTATGGTGGACGCTGGTTTTCCAAGCATTCACTTGATGGGTGGAGAAACATACATGCATAACTGGAAGGTCGTCAATAGTGGTATGTTAGCATGGAACAAAAACACGGTAATACAATTTTCCTGGGGTTCGCAAAATTTAATTCCAATGGACCTCATGATTGAATGCCCTCATTTAAAACCAGGTGAAATAGGAAATATAACCACAAGTTACAGAGTACCAGGTAATAATATCTCTTTACAACTAACTTTAAATTTTCAACGTCTTTAACTATATTACTAATATTTGTTATGCATACAGTAATACCTGGATCGTACGAATGCTATTGGCATTTTCACCATAAGGGCAACAGATTCGGCAAATGGCTGGGATTGCAGGTGATTGTGGATGATATTAAAAAGGCAAAACGAGATATTAAAGTGGAAAGCGCTCTTGAAATTGATCCAACTGAAGAATTGGCATTGGAGAGAATGATGGATCTGCAATCGAATGAAGAAGCCATGGCAAACTCGGCAAAGCCGATTTCCGGTTTATCAATATCAGTATGTTCTGATGTTGATAAACCGGAAATCGGAGACGCAGACAGTATAAGTATAATATCTTTGAATGGAAGCAATTCTTCAAAAGACGGTTACGTTATGGTCTACGGCAATGAAAATTGTGAGCAGGAAAATGGTCAGAAGGAAAATGCCGAGCAGGAAAATGCTCAGGCTATCAAAGAAGATGAAAAATCAGAGCAACAAGGATCTGATAATCGCAGCAATGATGAAATAAATGTTGCCGAGGATGTCGTTACCGATTACGCATTTATATATTACAACGGAGAAAAATATCCGTTGCACAAGAGATACCTGAAGGAAGATTATTTTCTGCAAGCTGAGGCAAAACCTGCCGAGGAAAAACCTGCTGAGTGTATTAAGACAGAAAATGTAACTATTGAAATTCCACCAGAAGAAGTGAATAACCAAGGAGGACTTTCAAATGAACCTACGATTCAATCGATGCTCTCATCTTGCGAGAACCGACTGTTTATATTCCCGCAGCAAAGTCCTGGCTTTGAAGTAGTACAAACAACAGCTCAAGAGCTCCAACTTGAAGAGGCTACGAATTCTACTTCTATTAAACTCGACGAGGCATCAGCTCTACGAGAAGGTTAGCTGTTTAAATAATTTTTCAAACGTAATTATCAAATTCTTTTTTGCAGATCCACAAAATGTTGAATTTCATAGCGTCGACGAATACGAAGATCAAAACAAAAATATTGCAAGTGCTCCAATTAATAGCTCTTTTAATATGAGTGTATCCGATTCCACCTCTAACCGTTCATGCAGCCATCATCCACATGATAGCCCCAGATGTTGCTTCAAGGAAAGATCCATGTCCGAGGGACATCAGAGTATGGATTGCGATGGCGAGTATTCGTCTTATTCTAGTAGAACACCGAACAATGTACCCGATAATTTGCTGACCGGAGCTGCACTTTTGGCTAGCTCCGCCATGAGCACCGCTCGCAACATGATGGATATGGTAATGCAGAATGGAAAATGGGTAAATGGTCACTGGGTATCCGAAAATCCCAACGGGAAGCGCGAATCTGCATTGGCTGCTTTATCGGAAATGGGTTTCAATAATCGTGATCTGAATGCTACACTTTTGGCCCGTTACAATGACGACGTCTGCAAAGTTGTTTCTGAATTAATCGAGTAATTTAAAAAAAAGTAATACATATATAAATATTATATTATAAAACTTACCATATTTAGTCAAGGATTTCCAAGTATATTTTCTATGTGTTACTTAAGTTTTAAAATTCTTAACTATATAGAATATAGCAAATATATTATATTTAGAGTTAGAGGATTTATCTCAAAAAATAGTAACACCATTATTAGTGTCAATTTAGGACAGTAGAATATTTAGTTGCTAATATATATTTTTTTTACATGTATGTAGAATATCTCATTTAAAATTTAGACAGAGTGATTAAAATTATACTGATTTCTGATTTAGTTCTATTTACAATTAAATTTGATTGAAATTATTCGCTTTTTTTTTTCTTTATTTTGGAACCTGCACTTCTAGTTTGCCATCCATTATGTAATTAAATGGCACGTCAACTGTCAGAGTTACTTTATAGGTTATGAAGTGAACTAAGGTATAGTTATCTTGAAGCTGAAGATGATTTTCAAAGAGGATGGGGGAATTTTACAACTCATATCTGATTTCTTAAGTATAATTACGATATCGACGTGTTTCATTTTAAAATTTCCTCAAATATGGAATGTATTCAAAGTGAAGAATACTAAAGGTATCAATTTGATAGGACTTGTGATGGAACTTGGAAGGTAGCTTTTCTATAAATAAATTTGATGTATATATTGTAATAAACTCTTATTTCAGTTGCACAGTAATGCTCTCTTATAACTATCGCAATGGGTATTCCCTTTTGAGTTACATGGAATACCCAATCATTCTAGTCCAGCAAATTATCCTCATTCTCTTTGTGATCTACTACAGTGGTTACTTTAATAAGTACACATACATGGGAGCATCTATTTATATCTCCACAGCAGGAGGTTTTCTGCTGGGCGTATTTCCCAGAGAAATATTAATGTTTTTAGTGGTAAATAATATAAATTATTTCTTTACTATTATCTTTAAACTATTTAATTTTCAGCCATTCTGCACTCCAATTGGAGCCTCTGCAAAAGTGGTGCAACTATTAGAGATATGCAGAACAAAGAATTCAGAATCAGTTAGTTTGTTGACATGGTTCATATCAGCATTTACAAACTTCAGTGAGTTACATCCAACCAAAGTCCAATATTAATTAATAACATATTTATTTTCATTTTACAGCTCGCATCTTCACTATATTAATAGAATCCGCTGATACGAGTCTGCTTCTGAATTTTACCGTAAACACGTTCCTGAGTACATTTGTAATGCTTGTTGCATACTATTACAAACCGAACGTGGGTGGTGTTCGCAAAAAGCAGTAGGTCTCTATTCCGTTTTGGATTTTTAAACGTTATTATACCATGTCAACATAAAACAATATTAAGTTATGCTGTGATACATTTATTTATAATAGCAAAGGATTGTTTTAAAGTCATTTTTTTTCTGTTAGTTTTGTTGAAATATACATAATTAAGTTCGTAATTGTTTAAAAAAAACTGTTGTATTTAGCTAAATACCGTTTTACCTTCAAATGTATGTCATATTTTGATATGTTCATCAAAATTTGACACTAAAACATGTCTTAGGGAGTATGCTTAGTTGATGATACAATCATAGTTATTTGTATTTTGATTATTAAAAACAAACTGCAAAGTTTTGTTGAAATATCAAACACAAAAATAATAAAGTTCGTTGTTGCTTCAATAAAACTATAGAATTTACCTGATTAATATAATACCCTGAAATATATGACATATTTTGTCATGTGTGTCAAAATATGACACTACAACATGTCTTGGAATATATTGCTGATGATACAAATGATGTTAGATTATTGTTGTCAAAACTTGCCATTATTAACTACTTTGTATGTAGTGATTTGTAGAATTGAAGTTTATTTTTTCGTATAAGTTGAAGTTTCCTATAGGTTTGGAAACACATATTGTTATGCTGCTCATGCGCGAATAAATAATTGAGGTCATAAACATGGTGGCAACAGGATCTGAAATTTAGTTGCAAATTTGTTGGTGCGGTGCGTGCGTTGTTTTCCTTGCAACAACAAATTCAGTATTGACAAAGGGGGGAAAGGGCAGTAAAATCCAGCAAGGCGGTTTGTTGTGTTTAGTTTCGCCCTTTTTAGTTTCCTTACAAACTACCAGTATGTCCAGTGACAGGTATTAAACCAGGTGCGAGGTTATACAACGGATTTTATCGCTGGTGCAGTAATTGTTTTTCCCCACGAACGTAAAGGTAAGTTGGATCAGCTTTGAACCATATGTCGATTCATTTCGCAAGGGGTCATCCAGAAGGCCGAACCTTGTTTTTTGTTGTTCTTTTTCTATGTATGCGCTGCGCCGAAGGACACCGAAATTATTGCTTTCACATCGTCAGACGAAGGGTTTATAGGAAATTATTGGATTTTTACCATCAGCAAATAGATAATTACTTATCCACAGATTAAACGTGACAGCTCTTATCGTTTCCTAGAAGTATGAGTAATCTAAAACAAAAGAGCATACGGATTTACGAAATTGTTTATAACCACGGCCAACTACTTTCATCTGTCATTTCTATTTGGGTAACCGAATAGCAACATTCTATTTCTCTTCTTTTTTTTTCGTTTCTGCTGATTGACCTATCCCTCTCTTCGCAAAAAAACAACGTGATGTAATTCGATTGATATCTGGATTACTTGTGGTTTTTTTTATTGATTTCCTCGTCGAGATGATTTTCCTATTTATCTAATCTTCATCGATTTCTAATCTCATTGATTTCAATGTTCCTTGAAACTATGATTTGAATTGTCTTAAGTTGAATGTCTCTGCTGTGATTATACAGTTCATTAATATGTAGTTATACAACACCTATTATAATTAATATATTATTAAAGACTCAAACTACTTTAGTTTATCATTAATTAATATTGCTATGTTTAATGTTGTATTAATTATATCTGTAATTATTATAGAAAGCCATAATACTACTGATTATTTTTAATACATACTAATAAGCAAAGAGGAAACAAATAATACACTACTAATAGTAATAAACATACATTAATGTCATGTTTCAAATAGTAATTATAAAAACCAATTATTTTTTATTTATATTAACATCATTAAAAAATGGAAATGTGCAAGTTGCATTTTGACTGGTTAAATTTCTTTCAACCTTTCTGTAAGTAAGCAGTAAATGTTGATAATTATACAATTTTATTTGTTTTTCAGAATTTGGATTTCCAACAATTATTTAAAAATATATGTCTGAATTCTAATTTGAAAATGAATGTACAATTTTCATGAATTGGTTTTATTCACTAATTAATTATTATAACTGTTTATAATTTGAATAATGATGTAGAATAGACATAGAATTTCATTATTTAAACAGAAGATAATATAAACAACGAAACAGAACGTTTGCTAATGTTGCCATTCTCTAAGAACAATACGCACCTAACAGTAAAAATTTGAACAATAACGAAGAGTTTCCTCAATTTATATTTATGTTGTATCTTTGCAATGGAAAACTGTGGACTTTCCAGAAAGGACGTTTCCGAACTGCACAAACGGCGGAGGAGGAGCAGGCTTTTCATGACGTGCTCATGAATAACTTTGCGTTTCATTCCTCTGGACTGAAGACGATGCAACATACACACTTATTCGTATTCCATGCTTATTGTTGCTAGAACAGTTATTTACCCGCATGTTGTGAGGTGATGAACTGTTCTCATACATTAGTAGGTTATTCAACGCAACTGAAATATTAACATGCTCCAATTAAGTTCACAACTCTTTGCAATTATGATTTTGATTAAATTTGATCCATATTTACCGTTGAGAATCAATTGATAAACTCATTTATATTAATGAGAGGTGCGTGTTGCATATTTATATTTACAATATAAAGAACATTGCATGTATCTAGTTGTAATTAATAACAAGCTTTCCATTCTTATATTTTCTCATTCTACATTGAAAATGATGATATTATTATATAACTAATTCGTAATTAGTGTAAACGTTTCAATTTAGCTGTAATAATGATTTGAATTGCTTTTTTTTATTAGTATTATTATTATCAGAAAGCAACCTACATTTTCCATATTCTGCGAAGCTTTCGTTTTTCAGACTTGATTAATGGAAATGGGACAGGTATCGATTCGATTTCTGTGTTTATTTGCTGGAGTCGAGTTTACGTGTTTTCATGTTTCTTATTCGGGGACACACTTCTTGACAGATTCTCTTCTGAATTAATCCGAGACGGTTGTTCTTTTGTGAATGCGGTGATTTTCTAAATGCATCCAGTAATTACACTTGGCTTTGAGCCAAACGAGTGATCAATACTTGCACAATCTTTGTTGTGGTGAACATTTTCAAAGTTGCGTAAGTAAATATAAAAAAAATATGTTCTATTGGCCATTTTATTTTATATATTTAGAACCACTGCAATGCAGCAACCCACATTAGTTTAGGGTCAGAGAATTAGGTAGTAGTAGTAGTATTCTTCGATTTTTTTCTAGTCTCAAAACTGTGTATGTTTTGTTTACAGGAAGTTCTACTTATTTCTTTATCTCAAATATATTACATCTTGTTATCAACTATGTTCCCATGCTGTTGCAATACATTATCAATGTAAAGTATAAACATTTATTTAATGTAAATTCATCTATACTTCAACAGGCTATTCATAAATTGAAGTGTTTAATATCCTCTTTAGCTACTTTTTTCGAATGTTCTCATTTTCAATTTTAAAATAGTTGCTTTTACTGTGACAACTTCGGTCAAGATTGACATGCAACAACTTTATTCTTTTGTAATTTATTTAATCCTACAACTGACATTTTTTTTTTATATATAAGTGTATTTAATTATTAGTTGTTGATGACAACCTTTGTCATGAATGTGACAAAACTTGTAATTAAAATATGAATTATTGTTTCAAATCATACATTGTAAAGTAATGTATGGAATGATTTTTGACTTAAATAATTAACAAGTGTAGAATTTATTTACAAATGCAGTTAGCATCAATAAAGCGCAAAGTATCACAAAGAAAGCAAAAGAAAACATTACACTATTACACAAATAAGGTACTGACTCGCTTAATTCCAGTTTTTTTTAAAGGTTTGTTTTATATTTACCAGTTAATGTTTCGAATTGGATTTGAACTTTTGACCAAACTATAATAATTCAAATTTTGACCAACTGAATCGTTCTTATATCTATACGTGATTTTAAACGTATGAAGGAAGTCATCTGCAATTATACATCATTTTTTACATAATTTATGACTGGAAACTGAAAATAGGAACAGAACAGCGACAATATAGAACAGTATATAAAAACTCGAGACAAACATGTTTTTTTGGAATAACAAACATAATTAAATTAAAAATGATCAACCGTAACGACTTGTTCTGTTTTCTTCCTTTTTTTATTCTTGTTTTTAGATTTCCGGTCACCTTTATTTTTACATTTGCTTGGAATTTGTTTGTGTTATAAAGAATGTTGTAGAAAAAGCGATATGTGAATGAAAATCGACGATTTAGAAAATAAAAACAAATAATTAAATATTATTTCTCTATGATTTACACATTGGATTTGTATTTTATAATTATAATTTTCGATTTACTTTCTAAAAGTATAATTAAATAATCTGTACATGTGCTTCACTAATCCTGTTACGACTTCATTAACAACTCGAGAAGAGATTTAAGAAATTTATACAAAATTTGCAAAATCTCAATTGAATTTCTTAAAGAACAATTGTTTACAACTTTAAAACATTACAAACAATAATCCGATACAAATAAGACAGAAACAAGTTTCAGCCCAGAAAAGTTTTCAGGAAAATTCACGAAAGCAATTATACACGACCTTCAAGATTTGCATGTGCCCCGAGATTTAATCACTTAAAATGATGCGACGCGTTGCTTCGTTTAAAAATAGATTCCTTGTAGACGTTTAACGAATGCTCCATTTATTTGCACACATTACTTGCCTTTTGGTTTGCAAGTGTTATTTTTTTTTAATTAATTGAAATGTAATGTTACATTATTTTCAAATTGCTAAAATCACGTGTACGAGATAAGCATGAGATGTGTATTTTATGAAAGATAAGATTGTAATTATTATTATCTTTTAATTTAATTGAACGCAACTTATCGTTGCTTTTTGGGTATACAATATTGCGAAATAGGCAAGGGTGTCTGTATTACTTTCAAATTGCTGTATTCCAATAATCTTTTACTGCGACCTTGCTCCAGATTTGAGTAGGTCTTAAGTGTTGCAGCCAATTTGTTTGCATTGATCTGATTTTTGTTTTTTTTCTTAACAGATGACTACTACGACTGTATCCAGCACCACGCTGGGTGGACTTGCTGTGACACTGGCAGTGAATGCCTCAACATTAGCTGCCTCCCTGGAGCAGCCAGCAGGAGTCAAGGCCGAACCCTCCGAGCCCATCTTCTTGCAGACGAAATTGGCGCAGGGAATTGCCGGTGTCTTCGTCTGGGCCGCCCTCTTCCTCACATGCCAACAGGTTTGTACATAATGTCATCATCATCATCATCACCACCAACAACAACATAACCATCAACGTCGCCGTGGGATGATGCAATTCGAGCGCCTCGCAATCGAATATTTAGTGAACGCGTGGAAAGTGTGTTGTTGTTTTTGCGTCATGGTATGCGCTACATGAATTGTTATTAATTCTGGGATGAAGATACTGCTGCTGACTGTGATGGTGATGGTGGTGGTGGTTACTAGAAAGGCTCTTGGTACGAGCATACACAACACCGGTCTTCGCAACTCTCACTCCTCGTTCCTTTGACCTTTCCCTTCTTCGGCTTTCTATCTGGAACACGTTTCTCCTCGCAAACCTATGATGCTGTAACTCCACTATACTAAAATCGAGCGGATCTGCTTTGCGCGACCTCGGTATTATAATAACGACGCATCGCAGTTACCATTGAAGCATTGTTGAAAACAAAAAGCAATCCTGTATTCCCTGCACGCTACAATCTGTATGGCCATTAGCAATTTTAGCACTTTTTCATTGAATTTGTACTCTAATACGTATACGAATATAAAACTATATGTTTCTAATTGGTTGGAACAAATTGCAACACAATGTAGGAATTTGGGTATAACCCATACATCTAATAATAACTACCATTTATTTGTCTACTAATATTGCAAATTTAAATTTATTCAATACTTTGTTAAAATAACGTAAACATGCTCAATTTATCGTGATCATAATATTAGTTGATATGTTAATTTCAAAAATTGTTGTGAATTATCTTTAGACAACGGAAAACTTTCAATAAAAGTTGGTTATATTTTCTAAACACACAATTCAAATGCTATGCTATGCTTCATACAAATGGCTATTGACCGCAGTCTTTTCGCTCTCTTTATTCGAATTATTAACATAAATGTAATAACATTTATTTAAGTAGATTACTAACGGTAAATGTATTGTCAACTAAAATTTTGATGTTAATGTTAATATTATTTTAACATTCTAAATTACTCATCATTTGTTGTGTAGTAGACGTCTTATATGCCACACGAAGCATATTTGACAACTTGGCTGATCACTTGTTTTAATACATGTGAACCAAATGATGATGTGGGATTTCCATAAATACAAATTACTTGGCAAACAGATTTTGGTTTTCATGGAGACCAAAGTTTAACTAACATCTACAACGATAAACATGTTTTTTATAGTATCTTTATCATTTTTTAAACAGTAAGAGTTAATAGTCCTTTGAAGCAATAGATTTTTTTAAATTCTTTGTATTTTTTGTAGTATGATTGTAATAGTTCTTAACTGTTTATAATTGGTCAAACGAAAGTAGTTTGACGAATTGTTTCCATATACTGTACACAGTTCACAATCATTATGGAAGAGCCTAACTTTCTTCTCTATTCTAAAAGCGTCTTCATCTTTTAAATATGCATTAAATCATCATCATCAAATCTACAAAATAAGGACACAGTCTTCTTTACGTTCATGCTACTTCAATTAAGTAATTTATTGGAGTAGAAATGTTGTTATTGTCCTAAATATGATTGGTTCTTGCGTAAAACTGCTTCAACGTCTTGTTGACGTAAAAAAAAGTAGACTTGCGTATTATACAAGCTTCCATTTAGTTGCAATCTGATTACGTATTCCTGTCTCCACAGTAAATTATCGATTTACATAGTGCTTTATAAACGCATTAAATAATAAATGGGGTGGAAGTGCAGGCTGCTGCTTGCTTTGGCAAGAAAATATACAGAGAAAAACTATTTTTAATATTTCATTTGAGCTCAATGTAATCGCATTGATTTACGCAACACATCACAATAGTGTGACTGCAATAATGGCAGTGCTACTTCCAATAACAATTGAATACATTCAATATTTACAAACAAACGTTATTACGTATTTACCATTCAAAACATAATACTTTTTTTATTTGTTAACTTTTACCTATTATTATTTTTGCCACTATTTATATTTCGAATTTGTTAATAAATCCTTAATAAAAGCGTTCTTAAGGATTTGAGTAACGTCACAATGGATTTAAATTGTGAAATTAAGTTTAATGACCTATTAACTATACATGACAAATCCTTAAATTATGCTTCCTACATTCACACTTTCGTCTCGTTCTTATGTAACCCGTTTCTTTATTGGATGATTGTGCGGATTTATTAAATTTAATTTGAAGAAAGCTTAAGTTTAAAGAATTTATACTTGATTAAAAGAGGTTAATAATAGTACCATAAACAAATAACAGGTATTTTCTTGCAAATAAAAGTTTTACGTTCTTATTTAATGATATTCTCCAAATATTTTTTTAAACATAATTTCTCAGAGATGAAGAGAACTGGACATGCAAGGCACGTAGCATTGAATTATTTAAACTATAAATAATGTCTGCGAATCTTCAAGAAATATAGTATGAAAAGAACTAGGAAAACATGTTCATGCTTCGAAGGCATTTTGCAATATCTGCTATTACGTTGCTTCCATCTCCAGTGAATATTTTTTAGATAATGAAAGCATATATACCGAGATTGTAAATCAGGAAACGCGCAGAACTCATATTTAAATCATGTGAAAGGCGAAATAACGCTCGAATAAATGTATATTTTGAATAAAGTTTCTGCGGATTGTAAAATTCGTTCGCTCTGAATTTCGTACTTAAATAATACGACGTTCACCGATTTTGAAATGGAATAGAGTGAGTGCAAGATTATTTGCGTGGAAACTTTCCACGAATCGTACTGAAGTTGAGGAGCAGTTGGTGTCTCATATAAATGAAAATGCATGGCGCACGAGTGCATATAATTGTTTACAAAATACTATACCGTTAACTAATGATACGTTCGTGAATTTTCAATTTTCCGCTCTGTCTGCCCTTTCTATTTTACCTCCAGTCCGGTAAATTGCAGAGAGATATGCCTGTAGTTATAAGTAGTTTATTGCAGCAAGTGATTAGAGTGCATTTCCATTCCTTTAAATTTTAAAATTATTTTGTTTACAATCTATAATAGTTGGATTACGTCATGCTTGATAGCTTATAATTAAGAAACATATTTGACATATGTTACTTATACACTTCATCAAAAATGCGTCTTTCTTTCTGTAATGAAATAATATTTTAGTAAAATTCGATTATTCATACTTTCTGACAATTTATGACGTAAATTTAATTAATAGTTTAAATAAATATAAGTATTTAATTGTACTTTATCACGATTTCGGTAAAATTTGCTTACATTTGAATGATCTTTTTACGCAGTTAAATATATTTACTTCTATTTCAATCAATAACATGTTTGTTCATAGTTTATAACCACAAGATTGCACAATGCATAAATATCTGAAGATCATTAAGGAAAAGTGTACAAGCGGGAAGCGTTTTCTAATTGCTGGAAGACATGGAAGTAACAGTCAGTAGCAGTTGCGTGTACATTCTACGCGCCGAGGAAGCTGTAAATTATATTATATAAGTTATAATATCCTAAGCGTTCAATTACGATACGCAAACAATCATTAAATGTAATTTACGGACGGAATGCGCATGATTGGAAATCATTTAACAAGAATATAAAAGATATTATCGATTGTCGTCGAAACAATGGTGTTATTTCTGTATAAAAAATAACGTGGGCGTATCTTATCATTTTCTGATGGAGAAAAAATGATCATCAAGTGCCATGGAATGTAATCAGTAATGTTTTAATTACTAGACGAGGTTTTGGATCAAAGTTAAAAAAAATATAGTAACATTTGTTGTTTCATCACGTTTTTTGTTGTTTGAGAAACGACGATTACCTACAATTATATTCCAATGAAGTTATCATGTTTATGAATAATTATGCAAATAATACAAAAGTATCGTTTTAGTTGATAACTAGTGTATTTCTTTTAATTAAACAAAATATTATATTATTGCTGTGAATACGTTTTTACTTTAAAATCGGCGAAAAAACATTTAATTTTATTTATAATTACTTTAAGATTATTAATATATTATATGTTCAATAAAAAAGCTTATTTGAAATTTTAAAAGAGAACGCGAATTGAACGTTCGGGAATAACGGTAACCTTTTATAAGTAAAAACTTATAAAAATACAAAAGTATTTCGGTTAATTTATGCTCATTGGATAGATTTGTTTGTATTGAAAATAACAGAATTTACAGAAACTTTACATAGAAACACATTCACCAATTGAGAGGGATGAAATGCTTCATCTACAAACTATTCTATGCCGAATTAGAGGTCATGATTATTAAATTATGATTTATAAAGAAATTTTGAAGTAATATCATAATTGTTATTTATAAATGAACAAGTATATACAATTGTGATAAACTATTATGTGTTTGTTTTTTTAGATTTATCATCACTTGAGGTGGTATACAAATCCAGCAGAGCAGAGATGGATCGTGCGAATACTTTTCATCGTCCCAATATACGGCACATACTCCTGGCTGAGTCTGCTGTTCTTCAACTCTGAAAGTTACTACGTGTACTTCTTCACCGTGAGGGACTGCTACGAAGGTAAGCCTTTTGCGTTCCGTGCACGTACTGCAGTTGTTTTGATTCTCTCTTCTCTTTCACAGCGTTCGTAATATACAATTTCCTGTCGCTCTGCTATGAGTATCTTGGCGGAGAAGGCAACATTATGTCGGAGATTCGTGGTAAACCGATCCGATCGAGTTGCATGTACGGCACGTGCTGCCTGACTGGAAAGACCTACACCATCGGTTTCCTGAGGTTCTGTAAGCAGGCCACCCTGCAGTTCTGTCTGGTGAAACCGTTGATGGCCTTCGTGATCATTTTCCTTCAAGCTTTCGGGCATTACCACGACGGTGATTGGAGGTATGTGGTATTGAAACAGAGGTCAGGCGCAGATTGAAATTTCAAGTTTTATATGAACAGCCCGGACGGTGGATACATCTACACGACCATCATATACAACATTTCGATTTCTCTCGCCCTCTACGGCCTGTTCCTGTTCTACTTCGCGACGAGGGATCTGCTGACTCCTTTCGAACCGGTGCTGAAGTTCTGCACGGTGAAGTCGGTGATCTTCTTGTCCTTCTGGCAGGGCGTGGGGCTTGCTATGCTTGAGAAGGCCGAGCTCATCTCGCCGATAATCGACAGCAACGGTACCCGCACCTCTGCCGGTACCGTCTCCGCAGGATACCAGAACTTCCTCATCTGCATCGAGATGTTCTGCGCTGCGATCGCACTGCGTTACGCCTTCCCCCATAGGGTTTACGTCCAGGGTTGCATCACCGATTCCCACGGACGGTCCGTGACGATGCAGAGTATTTCCAGCAGTCTGAAGGTAATCCTATTTATAGAATCCTCGCGTTTCACGATCTGATTAATTACGTGGCGTGCAACATCTATCTACTCGATTCTAATTAATTGTTTTCCGCCGGAAACACACTCTTCACGTAACCAAAATACATCACTGGATGTACCAGTGATCTCGTTTCACATATCTACTTCAAACAAATCTATTTCAGAAGACCATTCACATTTTGAGATAAATCTAAACAAACGAAATAATTACAATTTAATGAATTGAGAAAAGCACCAAATTTATAATTTTTAGCAAAAATATGTTTTTATTTCGAAAGATATGTGAAAGTAAAATTGATGAAGATATGAATTATAGTTCCAATATTTCATACATTCAAAAATCTCGGCTATTCGGTATTAAAATTAGAATTACTTAATTTTTCTTTAGAGTTAAAACTGCCCAAAAGATAATAAAGGTGTATTTTAAATTCAAGCAAAGACTAGATTTGAAACCAGAATTTAGATGGTTTTTTGATCGAATATAAAGTTGTTTGAACATTAAAAGTTTGTTCCATCCAAACTATCGTATTTCAATTGCTTTAATATTGCGTAATATCGGCGAATTATATTGTAAACCTGTAATGTTAGAAAGTCATAATAACTGCAATTAATAATGATGTTATTCACTAAATACTCAGAAATGCTAAGTAGTACAGATATCGCTGTATCAAAGCAGGAAATTATGAGCTAGACTGAAGCTGTCTTCTTTGTCAAACTATTGTATATAGTCGTTTCATAATTCATATTCAAATATGAACTGGCTCCTAGACGATTGTTTATAACATATTTAAAAATTCTGTTTCAGGAAACCATGAATCCTAGAGATATAATGACTGATGCTATACACAATTTCCATCCACAGTATCAACAGTACACGCAGTACAGTTCAGGTAAACATTTAGCCGATGATTTTGCTTGTTAAATTCATCATGACCATTATCATCATCTAATTTATAATTGGCATCATCATACATTAGTAATCTCATTTCGCAGTCAGTGAATGACAAGTTGTTATTTTTTTCTGCATGTTCCCGTTTTTTTCTTCTGTTTCCAGAGGTCGTCACGAATCTCCCTTACGAGAAGCTGTGAAAGAATCAGTTTAAACACTAGAGTTTCATAAGTGCTAATTGTTTCCTCATGTATTAATATTATATATACAAAAAAAAGAAAATCAAACAGATCAGTCATTTGCACATTTAGGGAAGACGAAGAAAAAAAAAGTATATATTTATATCATTCGTTGTTGTTTACATAGAGTGTTTTCTAGGCGCAAGTTGCATGAGCTTGTGAAATTAAAACAGGAAAAAAAATAATAAAATTTGCATGCTGCATTGTCAATCGCTACGCAAAAATAGTAAAATAACGCACCGCAGACTAAAATGTATAAAAGGATTGCGAGTTTGTCGGAAAGCAGAGAGAAAACTATCATTGATTGATACGTTCAACTCAGGGTTCAATTTTGTTTATTTTTTATCGTTGTTATTTAGCGATGGACGATGAGAGAACTTACTCGATGTTTCGAGTTCGTACGGTGTTTCCAAATTTATTTATTTTCTTTGTCATGATTCTAAAACAATATCAATATTATTATCATTATTATGTTTTATTTTATGTGATACAATTAGTTAGGTATATTTTTATTTTTTATTACAACTAGTAGATTAGCGTTTGTTTATTCAAGTTTAGACCATCACAGGTTGTGAACAATTGTTGGAACAACCCAATTATCAACGTTGGCATGTACATTATTACGATTATAACCATTGCATTGATTTGACATATAATAACTACATATACGTATATTTAATGAATGGAGTAAATAAATAAACGAATTGTATTATATTTTCGACTTAAGAGAACATAATAAATTATATTTAAAATAATTCTTTTACTTTTTTTTAATTTTATTTTTTTCTTGCTTGGACTTTTGTCTGCTTGCGTACTTTGCATGTTGGATGTTTTCTTCTTTGATTTGTGTGTGTGTGTGTTGTTGCTTTTGGAAGGTTGTTTGTGACCCAAACGTGGACCCGTATTTCAGGTGGCAAGCATAGCCGAGGCCAGAGGATCTCTAGTTACGATCCGGACGACCCGATGAGTCCGACCGGAGGAGTTGTTCCTCAGTCTTACAACAGCGTGGACAGCTCTTCGCGCATAGTTTCCAATCTGGGCAATTCGAAAGTATCCACGATTTCCCAAAATTACACCGAGAAAACTATGCTTCTGAGCTCAGACGAGGAAAACTGAACGTTAAATCAATTACTTCAAATCTCTCCCTTAATTTGCGGCTTAACTTAACAATTTCCTTGTTTCACTTTTACTTTAACGTTTCGTCATTTACGAGTGGAAAAATCCTTAAAGTTTAGAATATTTATTTTTATATAACTACAAAACCAAAGCATTCCACTATTTATTTGAAATTCAACTTTATTTTTATTAATTTATATTATTTTATTTTTTTTGCAAATTTCACCAAACTGCTAATTATTTGTTTACTTTTCAAACAAATTGATACTACTTAATTAATATAAACTATTGAATCTCACCACGAATATTTGTTTTCACTAAATTTTTCAGTTTTGTTTTTTATGTTTCTTTGTGATAGATAATGTAGTTATTAATTGAGAAATCCGCAGAAATCATGTGCAATATGAAATCAAAATGTGTTTAATTCTGTTATTTTTTTTTTAGTTTGTAGTAACAAGAAACGGAAAGAAAAACCAAAGAAAACCAAAAACATGCCTGGTCTATTTTCTTAAGTTACAGAAATATATGTATATATTTAATAGAAGATGGAGATTAAAAAAAAACAATATATTTATATTATTGTTGAATGTTCAAACACTAAATAAATTTGGGAAAATGACAAATAAAATTAACTATAACCAAATTAACAATAATTTTATTATTAACAAATGTGTGTCTTTCATTGCAGTTTTTTGTTTGTTTGTGAAGTGTAGTAGAATTTAAACGTATTACAGGTTTCACATGAAAATCCAGCTATTGGGAATTACAGGTGAAAAAATATGTTATTTCAATTGAATTAATGAAATAATAATTTTGGACGAGTTCTATTTTAATAGCATTTTTTAAAAATTATATTTATTTCCTTTTGTCCAATACATTTTTCGATTCTATATTTTTTGTATAAGAAAGGGTAAATACTGTTATTTCTTAAGAACATTTGGAGCAGTCTTTAGTTTAAGGGCCTTTGGATAATTTTTCGGTCATCATCGTGGTGATTCGTATTACTTCTGCAATTTATTTAGAAAACAACTATAAGGGTTCATATTTCTTATAAGATTCCTATAGCCTTTAGGGTAAAATGAACTTTTGTGATAACACTAATTACTTTTTTCATATTCAATTTCTAAAGTGGTCATCAACAAGTGGTTCAATATAAATAAAGAATTTATAGTAATAACTTAACATCTAGAATATAAATATTTAAATTACAATATAAGTCCAATATATCAGAACAGCATATGAAATAACATTAAATATTCGTTAATTATTATACATTAAAATTTAGAATACATTATTATTAGTGATTTACTATTGAAAATTAATTATTAATCTAGTTTCTTCAGTTTAAACTATGAAGTAAAATATTACTAAATGCTGCATTAAATAGTATATTGTTAACAAATTTGAATATATTTAAATATAACGAATCGTTCATTATAAAGAAATGATATATATATAACTTAATATGTAGACAACCAAATGAACTTATTTGACATTGATATTGTCAATATAATTAGGTTATAAATCTGTAAACTGTTATTTCTTCCAATTGCAAAAAAGACATTAGATGTAAACTGTGAAATAATTGCTTTTCGGTTCATTAAGATTATGCGTTGAGTTGATAAATGTTAACTAATTGTTTATAACAATTTTTACAGTGCAAATTGTTATTAAACATGGCTTTGCTAAATTTAGGAGATGATCCTTGGTGAGTAATTAACAATAGTTAATCAAGTTTTAGATCATTCTTTTTGCAAATATTGCTTAGGTTGATCGAATATGGATCTTGTGAAAAACTGCAAAGGGATATTATGGA
The DNA here is from genome assembly GCA_018845635.1 of Nicrophorus orbicollis. Taxonomy (NCBI): domain Eukaryota; kingdom Metazoa; phylum Arthropoda; class Insecta; order Coleoptera; family Silphidae; genus Nicrophorus; species Nicrophorus orbicollis. The sequence continues at coordinate 1,402,415 of JAFMTC010000129.1, forward strand.
ACAGCTGAGAGTGAGGGAAAGAACACAAGCAAGTGAATCACACTCAAGGTTATCAGCGGCCATAAGATTGAGACTTAAGCAATACAAAAATGAGGTACAACAATTGGAAGAGAAACTGTCAGAGCTGTGTGACTTGGGTATCATGTATCCTTTTTTAAAATCTACATTTGTTTATCGCTTTATTATTAAGTAAACCTTAATTACAACTAGAACATTTGATGAAGGTGAGAGGAGGAATAGACAAATTGAGCATCTGCAATCTAAGAGCAATCTTATGGATAAGATGTTCAGTGACAACACTTCATTGGTGCACCAGGAAAGAGCTTCATTGTTGGGAACATCTGATTGGGGAAGTTCCAGGGATGATAGACTCTTGGATGCAGGGAACGAGAATGTGAATGATATACAGAAGCATAAACAGAGAATGCTTGTTGGTAATATTGTGATCATTTCATATCATTGATGGTTTTATTAACTGGTATCTTTTTAGAACAAGAAGAGGGCTTGGATAACTTATCAAAGATAATAGCCAGACAGAAGGACATTGCTCAGACTATTGGCACTGAGGTGGATCTGCAGTACAGTAAGATGAGGAGATTGTTGGGTCTATTAGAAGTGTTGATGATTGCTGTTTTAGATATAATCGATGATTTGGGTACACACATCACTCGAACAGATGCTCGGATTAATAATGAAACGAGGAATATCACTGTTGTTGACAGGAAAGACAAGAGTTGCGTTTACTGGGTGATAATTGTTCTTCTATTTTTGAGTATAATCACAGTAGTTGCTATATAATAACTAGCTTTAAGACATTTTAACCAAAGTATCCGTTATTTACATATTTTTTTATTGGAATAATGCATTTATACTATATCTTGTAGAAAAAGAAATGCCTAATTTCTCTTTTTGATATATATAGAAATAACTGAATAAAGTATAGTGATTTTATTTAAACATTATATTTAATGTACAAATATAAATTAAAAGTACAGTGCTGCTGTACGAATCTCTTCTTTCCAACAAAAATTATCTATGAATTTTGTATTTTTATTTAAAGACATTTAATTACTTTAATTCATCGAGGAAAGGAACAGACTGCAAGTTACCAACAGCGGCGATGGACAACTTCTTACCGGCTATCGCTTTAGCGGCCTAAAAAGTGGTTTGTATTAATTTAATGGTATTAAATGGTTTTTATAAATACAACAAACCTGGTTAACGTCTTCGGTGGATACGGAATCAATGGCAGCAGCCATGTCAGATGAGGACAGAACTTCGCCCCTCAATAAAGCTTGCTCACTGAAGTAATAAGATGCTTTATAACCATTTTCCAGTTTGGTTAAGATTCTCCTCTTCAATTGGTTTTTGCCTATAAATTAAGAAGACATTTATAGATTTAAAAGTCTTTAGATATTTTGATAAGGTTACCCCTGTTTACGTCTTCATCTGAGACGCTTCCAGATTTTAAAGTCTTTACAGCAGCTTCGACAAGTCTTCCAGCATCCTTAGCCTTGGCAACTCCCAAGACACCGAAAAGTCCGGAGTCAGAATATTGCACGTTGAAAGCGGCGATGGCGTGTTCGCCTTGACCAGCAGCCTTGCTCAAGACTGCAGCGCTTTCGGAGCCCCATGGTTTAGCAGATGTACCGTTGCCCAAGCAGCACTTAAGAACGGCGAAGGCAAGTCCTTGTTTCAAATCGCTGTAGCCGACGCTTTCAGCGCCGATGGCGAAGTAAGCCATGTTTCCACCTTTGTCGGACCTAAGAAGTAATAATAAGTATTTGTGTAGTTACAAAGTAAAGTAATAATTTACCTGATTTCACCACCCTTGTACGGGGATTTTTCGACATGTCCGTCACCGGTCTCCAATTCCAAGCTTTGGGCGTATTGAGCAAGAGAATTATGGTCAACACCGACTCCGATAACAGCAGCGCGTCCACTCAAGAAGTTGGTGGCTACATAATGTTGAAGGGTTTCAGAACCAATCTTACCAATTTGGTGCTTGGCAATGTACAAAGAGTTTCCAAGACCACGGCGGTAAGCGGCTTTGTGCAACAGATCGATAGCCCTCAACTATAAATATAAAATGGTAAGTATTACAAAATGTAAAATGTATCAGATTATATTTACCTGTGGTGGCCTAGTTGCCAATTCCAACTTGATCCTGTTGATGTTGTCAGAGAGTTCCCATGGCTTGAAAACTTGCTTGGTGGCTACTTCAGTCAAGAAAGGCATAACTTGCTCTACAGCATGTCTGGTGCCTTCAAGGGTGTAACCAACGTTTTCGCGATTGGCCCAGCAGGTCAGGTTAGCGCCAACTTGTTGTACATTGCGCATAATAGCGAAATTGCTAGCATTGCTTGTAGATTGACCAGCAGCAATACGGAGGACATGAGCTGCACCAGCATTATCAAAAGACTCATTACGAGATCCAGCTCTACAAGAAAATAAGGTATACCACACAATCCAATTGGAATTGATGTATCTTACTTGAACACTACAGAGACCCTGCAGATAGCTGATCCATTTTCGCCAGATGCTACAACAGTTTTGTTGGGCAAAATTGAAGTTTTGACGTCGTAATTTGCAATTCCTCCAATTGGGGCTGCCTGGCAAAAGCCACGGGACTGAAACAGTATATTTATATAAAGGTTATGTGATTTAAGGGGGTTTACATAACAGGTCTAAAGTGACAAAAGTCAACTGCAAATTAACGAAATGCATCGATTTAACTCACTTGAACGGCCCTCAACATTGTGACTTTGGTTAAATTCGAAGCCATCGTTAAATTGCCGATATTTCGGTAACAAGGAATTAATATAAAATTAGAATTGCTAGAGCAACTTCTGCCCTGGAATCGAAGTGTCAAAATTATTTAATCCAATGTTGCCACCACAGCAGCATTATTTAAAATATTGATTACTTAACACCTAATTGTCACTGTAAAATCTAAAGTTGTATCCGAATACGCGATTTCTTGTTTTTCATACAGACGTAACAGTTTCTCTTACAAGAAATACAGCAACTGTTATAACATTGGTTATATCATCACCAAAAAAATGAAGTTAGCAACTTTGTATAGAAAGTATATAAAAAAAGATGAAAATAATAAATTATAGAAGATTTTATTATATATACTTTATAGTTATGAGTATACACTTAATTCCTAGCTACAGAGCTTGTTCCTGGGGCAACAGTAATTTCTCCACTTTGGCCTGATGTGTCCCTTTGTGGACTCTGGAAATTAAAAAACAATTAGAAAAACTATATTTACGAATTCTCTATCTTTACCTTAACATGAATTTTATTTTTCAGTACAGCAGCTCTTAAGATAAGCATCCTAGTTCTTCTTTGATACTCCTTTCCCATTTGCAAGGTTTTCTCAAAGGTTGTGCTCCTCTGATCCACATCTTTAGCAAACAAAATCTTGTTGTGTGAATCAATTCTTGCCTGTATCTGACCTTCCAAAATCAACTGCATGAGTTCATCCTCCAAAGCATTCACAGTCCTGTTGAATGCTGTTGCCATTTTTCGCATATCCGCTGACAAATAGGGACTGAAATATTGGATCAAAGCCCTATTTCTGATCTGCATGTAAAGTGTATTAACATGTGCAGCAATGTACATGTCCAGAAGCAAATTGTCTTTGATCTCCTCCAAAAGTTTCAGACAAGAAGCATATTTTGATTCATAGAATTTCAAGATGATGTCCCTCAATTGTGGTTCCAGTTCTAAGAAAAGTTTAAACGAACTGCTGAAGATAACATTCTTCTGTAACTCATGTCTATCGAAGGTGGCCAACGCGCAAAGACCTCCGTACATTGCAACATTATTCGGAGAGATCAGTTCTGGAAAATCGCAATGATCCAAATTGGCGAGCAAGAAATTCTTAGCTGCAGATTTATACTTCTTTGTTGCAAGATCAGCCAGACCAGCAGCACATTTCAATTTTGTAACAATGTGTTGATTTGAATCTTTACTTTGCATATCAGCAAAGTCTGGTGTACTTTCAGCTTTGGATACATAACTAAGAACATGTGACCAGTTCTGAAGATATACTGAAACTTTAATAACATTCATGCACATGTTTACAACATGCTTGCTACTGGTGCAATAATCCCTCGCTCTTGAATAACATTTTAGGGCATTCGAAAGGTCACCACAGTCCAGGTAATGGTCACCCAAATCATCATGGCCTCTGCGGATGCTTTCTTTAATAGAATTTGATTTGTAATTCTTCAAATCTGTATCAAGCTTTTCAAGTTTCATAGCTGCCTTTTTGGATCTGGATTCCATCCAGCTTCCGTCGATTGCAGGAACATCCTGAGAGGAGCCAGGTTGCACTGCAATATCAGGCAGACATGCAATGGATGTAATTTCTGCTAGTTTTTGATGAAGCAACTGATACAGATTAACATTGTATGTTGTCATCACATACGTGATGGCCATCTTAAGAGCTTCCAAACGTAAGCTGGGGCAGTGATTGACTATGTATATTAAGCGATATAATTTTGCGAGACTGGTGTAGCTATTGGAGTAAACATCTAGATCCAGAGAGGGATTTTCCACAACGTATGTTTCTTCTTCATTATTGTCATTGTCCTCTGTCGGAGCATCAACTTGCATGGGCTCCACGGAACTCTACATTAATAGAACATATTATTTATGCATTAATCACACTGTCACTGTATTGTCATAGGTTTCCTTACATTGTATAAATTGTATTGCAGCGGCAGCGGCATTTTGATAGACACTTCTAAATATAATTATTTACTATTTTCTTCAGTTGTATTTATACCTGTCAATTGTTCTTACTTCTCTTCCGAATCTGCCGAAAAGTCATTGCTGCCAACTTCATGACACTATTTAAATTTTAAAATTGCTATACGAATATAAAATTACATATGATCCAATATGATCAACAACGGCTGTGAACCGCATATTCTGTTTTGTCATTGTTCTGTAAATTAACTTTACTTATACTTAGTTTTTTTGGTCACCTAATTTCTAATTCCTGAATTATGATAAGAACCTATTTCGTTATACCTGGTTTTATATAATGGGAACGATTTGTTAGAATACCAATTGTTAATATAAATAAAATATAAATTAAACATTTTACATAATTACTATCAAATGTCGATTAACATATGATGTTTTCATTAAATATTGAATACAAGTCATTTCTTAAGTAACGCACTTTTTTTTTTTTTTTTTT
>JAFMTC010000129.1:1408073-1448065 GCA_018845635.1 Nicrophorus orbicollis
AGGGCACAGCCATTCAGAGTTACAGGAGGACAAGTGTGTCTACGCAACGTAAACGTGACATGGACTGATTTCGTTGTATTGGCCCTAATTCGCACTTGAATAACAATATTTAATACTCTTCTAAAAGGTAGTTAATAGTTAATTAACAATCTGAAAAAATCTAAATAAATTTGTTTGCTAAATTAATTACAAATAATTTATATTTAGCACAAAAATATACAACATAAAAACATCCTTTTCATAATAAAATAATTCTCATTTATTAAGTGCATCCATTTAATAACACTATTCAATACTGTTCTAGGACACAAAAATCTATAGTCTGTAGCCATTTGCAGCAATATTTTTTTAACAACTTTTCTTTTGAATTTCTTCATTTTATTGCATTGAATTTCTTGTAGTTGTTGCAATTAATGTTATTACTTTTATTATTACTTTTCTAAAAGGTAACCAAAGGAAAATAATCAAAATATACAAGTAATTACAAATAATTTATATTTACTAAAAAAATATATACATCTTAAAAAGTCTTGTTACATTAACAGTAACGATAAGTGTTTAAATCTTTTTATCTTTTAATTACTCCGTGCTAGACGAAAATAATAAATAAACTAATTTGAGTAGAAAAAGGACTTATACTTTTTTAAATTCATAATTATATTATTAAATATATTTATTGATTACACATTGGATCAAAGGATCATTGACTGAGATATTTGTGCCCCAATAATTATTTTTATTATAACATCCATATAAACAGATACAAAAACCAAAATGTGTACCTACAATAATAAAAATAAAACAAATATCAACTGTTAGAAAGAGCTATTAACCATACATATTTATGTTGAAAATAATTTATTAAGAAGCATTACACGTGTTAAGTGTTGCGTATAAATACCTATGTAAATAGTACTTGCGTAATTTTCATAATAATTAATAGTTAAATGGATTGATGATAAGTGGAAACATTAAAGAAGCGTTTAATACCATATGCATTAAACATTAATGGATCCGTGTAAAGTAAAAGTATGTACGAGAATACTCATAAAATTGAAGGTCTCACATGAAATTACTATCGTTGCTGGGAAGATTATATTGCTTAATTAAATAATATTAGTTATAGTTTATAATTAACACCGTTTTTGTTCTGTATAGCATTAAGATAAACTACATGATTTTTGAATGACAACTGTTTTAAGATCAGCATAAAATCTGTAAATCTTCTTGCTCCATTTACAATCACTAGTTTCTTACTCATCAAACTACTATTTTTCAAATTCTGCTAGAAATTAAGATCATTCTATAAATCTGTATTAAAATGTATTCTGGATTGAGGAGATTGAGGAGAAGAAGGTTTTAACTATATGCAATTGAGTAATTAAGCAGGGCTATATACACACAGTTTTTTTTGTAATTTCTAAATGAATTTTTTTAATATATTTAAAATTCCATTATTGGCAAATGATTAATGCCAAATGTGTGTAAATAGATTCCATCTGTTAGTGAATGTGATATATTACTGTTGCAACCTGTTGCCCCGTTCAGTGGCGCTCTTATGTGAAAGTAGGGCTTGTTGTCAACCTGGGAAGAATTCCCCCTTCCAATGTACATGCACCTGAATATTACGATTGATTATGGACTGATAATAGATACAGAGAGCGCATGTACAACAGGACATAAAATGTATGTAGTATGTTAGCGGACCAAGCGCGAGGACGTGAAAGACGCGCGCTATGATCCTTTTCGTCCTGCCGGATTTTCTGTCCCGTCCATCCGTAAAGTACGCGATCCGCTAATTAGTGCACGCCGTTCGAGGATAGTATTCCGTTTTATTAATTTATTTTGCTGGTTCACGTGAATGTAAGAAACGGGACAGATGGTCGGATGGTTTGAAATATGCGTTTGAACGCATTTGGCAGAAGGACGGAAGGAAGCAGTCGCTGTGCTTCGTACACTGCTGACATCGCATGCGACCACGGTGATGGTGATCTTCGGAAGGCCCTTTTTATGTGTTGGAAGGATAAGTTGAAAATAAAGGCAGATCAACGACGCGGAAATGTCTCATATTAGAAGAAGCACCGCCGGACGATCCGAGTAAGGAGCATATACTTTAAACTTTATTCATTAATCTTCATTAACAATTAGTAACCTTTAAGTACTTAGAAGTATAGTATTAATATCAGTAATTTGCTTGTTTGAAAACTAATCAAAAATGGTTGTAGAAAAATGGTATTAATTGGAATGGTTCATGATTATTGCAAAATTTCGATAGAAATGTAATTAATTAGAACGTGTCGTGTACGGTTAGAATAATTGTGTGTGTGTCTGTGTGTACATAGAAATGCTAAGCATTTCAAGGGACTCTAACGGTAATTCCAATAAAATCGCCGCAAAACAACTAACTGCAAGAAGGTGCGGCATTTTAATCCAACATTTCCACAATTAGCAACAGTGATCAATGAAATTTGAATTTACGTGAACACGATCGTAACTACATATCTTGTTTAAAATTTAATTGTATTCCCGAAGTGAAATAGTGTAATTTATTGGTGAAACACACAAGAAAATGCTACAGATTACAAGCGCATAATTAAAATATTGTTTGATTTATGCAGTGACGTTATGGATGATGACTCCGATGACAAAGATTCGAAACGGTAATTATCGTTTATTTATTCAAAACTTAGCTTTGTGCGTTTCTTATTTAGGCATAAGTGTTATAAAGTTGGAGATTGTTGAGTTGTCATTCCGATTTGGTATTAATTGATGAATTTTCTCTTCTTAAATATTTCAAGCAAGTCCAGAAACTTGAGCGAGAAGAAGCGGAGGGATCAATTCAATTTGCTGGTGAACGAGTTGAGCGTGATGGTGTCCAGCGGTGGCAGGAAAATGGATAAGTCGACTGTTCTGAAGGCGACGATTTCCTTCCTCAAAAATCACAACGGTAATGGGACGAATGCGATGAAATCACGCTCGGAACGGAAAGGTTAATTGGTTATTAATTTATATTAATGGACTGCAGAAGTGGCCGTAAGGTCGCGCGCTCACGAGATCCAGGAAGAGTGGAAACCGACCTTTCTAACGAACGAGGAATTCACGCATTTGGTCTTGGAGGCTGTCGATGGTTTCATTATGGTGTTCTCGACGTCCGGGCAGATATTCTACGCGTCGGAGGGCATTACTTCGTTATTGGGTCATTTACCAGTGGGTTGGAAGCCGGCGGGGCGAAATTAATCGAGCATTGATTTTCCCCTCGATTTTTAGAGCGATTTATTGGGGATGACATTGTACGAGCTGGTTACCGATGATGAGCAGGCCGAATTGTATAACACGCTGATGGGACCGGCAGAGGAAGAAAATAAACTGTCGTTTTCATGCCATTTGAGGAGAGGCGGATCGGATGCCAGGCAATCGTTCACTTTTTACGAGCTCGTCCATTTCGAGGGGTATTTCCGTGAGTCGAATGTTGGACTGAGATTTTATTGATTATTTACAATCCGACCCATATTATCTACATATCCATATATAAATAGCTATTCCTCATATAAAACGGGAAGGTTCGATGCTACTCGGATGTTAATTTCTATTGCATTTTAACATATACAAATTCCCAAAATTGAATTGATAGAAAAACAGTTACGTTCTTTGAAAATCTTGATTAGTGTAAAGCCGATGTGGCACTAATAATAAATAAATAATAATCTTCTCAGATCTATCCAAATTATTGTTTAATTATTAAAAATTTTGCTTAACGTTTAAATAATATTACATAAGTAAAAAACATTTGAATTATCTATGACTACAGTTTTATACTTATTTTTTTATAGTTTTATCATACTATAACTAAAATTTGGACTAAACGTAAGACTAAAGCGAATATGCACCGTGTTGTGAATTGTTAAAACGTGTTGGAGCGAAACCGTGTTTTAAAGGTACCGTTTTATATGAGGGATACGCGGACGTACATTATAAACATATGCAAATAAATTCAGTTGCACTTTCTTTGCGACCTTGGCTCTGCATTCTTTACTAGTCGCGTGAACGTTGCATAATGCAACGGCTTGAGGTCAATTAACAGTTACTTTCGTTTAACAAACTAACGTTTCTTTAATTCATTAGGTTCTGACACGGATATGGTACAAACGGACAGCTCCAGGCATAGCGGATATTCCGGAGATGCCGATTCCCGGTAGTTTTCCTCGCATTCGCCGAAGAGCATTTCTAATGTAATTTGAAACGCTTCTAGATTGGTTTTCGTCGGCACGGGAAGGTTTCAAACGCCGCAGCTAATTCGAGAGATGCCCTTAATAGACTCCAGCAACACGGAATTTATTTCTCGGCATAGTTTGGAGTGGAAGTTCCTGTTCATTGATCACAGGGCGCCGCCGATTATCGGGTACCTTCCGTTTGAGCTGCTGGGCACTTCCGGTTACGATTACTACCATACCGATGATCTGGAAAGGGTAGTCAAATGCCACGAGGCTTTAATGCAGAAGGGCGAAGGCACATCCTGCTATTACAGGTTTCTGACGAAAGGCCAGCAATGGATTTGGCTCCAAACTAGATTCTACATTACTTATCATCAGTGGAATTCCAAACCGGAATTTGTCGTTTGCACGCATCGCGTTGTTAGGTATTGTATTCACATGTGCTAAACAATAACACAACTTGGTTCATTTTAGCTACGTTGATGTTATGAAACAGAACATTAAAAATGAGGATAACATCGAGCTCTTAGCCGAATCCTCGCATAACAATAAAAGCACTTCGAAGCCTTGGAAATCGAGGACTTCGAGGAGTCGAGTATGCCATGGGCCTCCATCAGATTGCACTTCTATGAGCGCCGATTCTCCTACGTCCAGACACTCTGTGATGTCACAATACTCAATGGTAAATTTATTTGAAGAAAAAGGTCCACTTTCTTATATAATCACTTGCAGCCGTCTTCATTTCAGAAAACTCGGGCCAGTGTCGGCGTTTCAGTTAACGTTCCGACGCAATCCACGCAGACCATCGTAGCCCCAACCTTTATGGAACCTCCGCAATACGTCGCAGCGATTCCTGTTCAACCTGTGATTGCAAATTTTGCTTCCCCCGCGGTTCTGTCGCCACTTCCGGTAAATATTCTTTACCGTCCAGATCAGGTGATACAAGATCTTTGCAATTTTTTTTACAAATACGGTATCTACTAACTGAATATCACTTTCATATAATTTTTTAACATTTCCTTTTAATACTACAAGCATACATGCTGCAAAGTTCTTTTAGAGAATATCATTATATTTTTAGTCAATTGATAACATGGGATTCTCTCCGGTGCACAATCAAATGCAAGCAGATTTACAACGAAAACACGCAGAACTTCAAGCAGTTATCGGGCAGCAGCAGGCCGAATTGAGGAGGGTTTCGGAGCAGCTTCTGATGGCCCGTTTAGGATTATTACCATCAACGCAAACTCAAAGCAATGCAAGTATCCTAAAAGCTAATGATTTCTTCATATCGTAGTACATAATAACGTTTTCCCTTATGTAGGTCTCCTCCAGCAATTACAATACCAGCACCGTAAGCAGTACAACGACCATGTCTGGGATTCCTGCAGGACTTGTAGGACCTCCGGTCGTCGTTCCGACTGTGTCTGTCCCAATAACGATACCGATAACCCAGAATTCGGTGTTCACCTCTCCCGAGGAATAGTAGATGCCGATCGGTGCGTTGAATAAGCCAAAGAATGCCAGTTACGCAAGGACTTGAGGAGATCCATAATTTTAGTGTCATTGTGCCAATATCATGTGTTAATGTATACTTTTTCGCGTTTGCCAGAGGATAAAGTAATTGCTTGTGTGATAATAATTATTAGTGTACATTTAGATTTGTGAAACAGTCTTCAGCAAGTATAAACATTTATTTTGTGTATTAAACCAACAAATAAAAAATATATATTTATTAAACAAACATCCTAAATTTTAATGATAAAAACATATCATAATCATAATAAACGAAAAAAGATCTTATTATTTAAACAATTTCGTATAAAAAATAATTTAGTGATTATTATGATGACGATAATAATAATACATTTAATTTGTCACTAATGTGACCAAAAGGCTATTGACAAACCGTATTCCACTGAACCAGAAGTACTGCAAGAATCGAAAGTTATAACGTATCGGGGAAAAATAAGAAAATAAAATAAAGAAAAATACGAATATTGGAGATTGACCCAACGATCAAACTCCACTAATAACTAAAATGAAAATTATTTTAAAAGGCTAACAAAAAGATTCATCATATGCACACGTATATACCTATTTACAAGTTAGCAAAGCGACCAGGAAGATCCTGTGGCTTAAATCGCTTCAATCTTCGTCTGTGGGAAGCTGTGTTTGCAAGGTCGGCAGCGAGTTGATTTGGATGGTCGTCCAACCGATGTTGATACTTAATGCTGAACTTTTCTATCTCTTCCCTGACAGTTCCAACTTTCGTGTACGGGTGGATGTAATCATTTGTTGAGAACCATGGTGCATTGGTTATGGATCTTAGCGTTTTCGATCCGTTTTGCATCCCAAGGTATTTGGCATCGTCTGCTTGTGGCAGGACACAGCCATTCAGTGTTACAGGAGGGCAAGTTTGTCTACGCAACGTAAACGTGACATGGACTGATTTCGTTGTATTGGCCCTAATTCTCCATCTCTTGAGCCAGTAGGCAATGTCATCCAAGCTTCTCTGAAGTTTTTGAGAAGCCACTGTGATGCCATGACCGTAGTGTCATCAGCAAACGTGGCAACAGTAAAGTGCTGAGAACTGGGAAGGTCGGCCGTGAATATGATATATAGTATAGGTCCACGGACGCTTCCCTGAGGGACACCAGAGAGGATGGGGTGCAGAGAGGTCAACTCATCCCTGTATTTGACCTGAAAATGCCTTTCAGTCAGGTAGGATTTAAAGATGGCATAAAACTCATGTGGAAGACATATCTTTAATTTATACAGCAGTCCTTTATGCCAAACTCGATCGAACGCCTGTGAGATGTCGAGAAAAGCGGCGGAGCAGTACATCTTCGAGACTTTGGCCAATAACATCCACTACTCGATGGAACTGTTCCACGGTACCATGTCGCTCACGAAAACCAAACTGATGATCTGGTATTGTCTCCTCGTTGAAAAGAATAACTTGTCAAGTACATTGTGTATACAATTGACCATGACTACCAATGCTCGCCAGTAATTGTATAAGAACTTGGCAAGTTGTAAGTAATTCATAGAAGTAAACAGAAAAATGATTTTACATATTCTATCAAGATGTTATATACTTAAAGTATTTTATTTTAAGTATTGTTTATTTTAAGCAATGTTCGGATTTGGTAAGGTCAATTAGAAACGTCAGTAAATACTATAAATAAAATTGTTGTGAAATTAAAATGAAAAGTATTCAAACAGAGTGTTTATTTTAGTTTTACAGATATCAGACTATATATATATATATTTATGTATCGTTTTTATCATGAAACTTACACAATATTAATTGCGTCTAACACTAACTTAAGCATATAATTATCATGTATTTTATAATATATAATAATAATCGGTAAACGTGCGCTATTTTAAAGAACAAAACATTTTACATTGAAGGAGATCTTAATATATACGCGCTTTTAATATAGTGTAGCTTCGCAATTGGAATCTACAATTTCCTCAGGGCATCCATCAAAATCTGCATCTCCTGGTTAATATTGGTGATGAGACCTTCGATTTGCGGCTTCGAGTCCAACACATCCACGCTTTGGGTGTAAGCATTATAGCGCACTCCGAAAGATCTTGGAATCGTTGATGCGTATTTGCTGGAAAGATAATATTGTAATGTTAAAAATAATAATGTTTCGTTAAAGGGATTTGTCAAAATTACATCATCTTATCTTTGGCGTCGTCGAAGCTTTCGGCAACGTAATAGACTGGTTGATATTCCGTGATGGGGTACTTCTGGAGCGAGGTTTTCGCCGGTTCGAATGGTCGAACTTCGGCTTTGTCTTCCAGAGCGTACTGTAATTCTCCGTAGGAGGACAAAAGTCCGGCGCCGTAGGCTTTCAGTTGTCCGTTCTCGCGGCACAAACCGTATTCCACCGTGAACCAGAAGCACTGCAAGAATCGAAAGTTAGTTACGGAAATCGATTGAGATGAAAGTGAAATACCGTTGCCAATTTCTCGATGTAATCATCTGGGGCTCCCAGAGAGGCCAACCCGATTTCTTGGGAGAACTGGGCGAAGGATGGATCGGCGAAGAGGGGCACGTGTCCGAGCACTTCGTGACAGACGTCCGGCTCCGGGGTGTAGAGCGGCCTGCTGGAATGTCTGATGTATTGCGTGGAATGGAACACCCTGAAGGCTAAACCGGCGAGGAAATCGCGAGACGAAAGGAGTCCTGCCACCGGGCGTAAAGTGAAACCGGTGCAGTCTGTGCAGAAAATAATCATGTTATTATTATCTACTATTAAAGTTATTTGCGTTGCACGTTACCCCTCAGGAAGTTTGATATGTCCTCGAGTTGCGGGATGTTGTCCTCTCTGTAACCGCAGTTTTGAACCAAAAGCGGGAAGACGTGGTTGTGCTCCTTGCAGGCGTGAGTCGGGTACAGCTTGGTGAGTTGCCTGAAGACTTGTCCCCAAGTATCAGTCTCCTCCTTGGTGTAATCGACGTGCGGCAACGGTTGTCCGTGCTTGTAGTTGTAGGCAATATCGGCGAAATACTTCCTCCTCGCTCTGTAAACGGGATCGGTGAATCCTGGATGATCGCAGTCGAGCTCAGCTCCGTAGGACAAAATCTGGTTCGCGAAGCGATCCAAGTCACGGATGCGATTCGGGAACCACGGCACAGACTCTAAACACACGCAAATACCAACAATCATCTCACCGAAACGCAGCAACATCCAAGAAACTTACCCTTATTGTCCTTATAATTCCTGGTGATTATGTTGAAATAATCGCTCTGTTCCCTGATGTCACTAATCGCAGCTTCGATGTCTCCCTCTGGACAGCACTCCACCACGAACTCGTATTTCTTCGGCATCCTCGTCGAAGCCCTGGATTCGATATGGAACAGATTGACGCGATGCTTCTCAAATATCTTCAAGTATCTGGCCAACATCCCGACCTCTTCGGAATGCGCCGAAAAAATCAAGTAGATACTCTGTGCAGAGTCTTTTCCAACTTTGATGTAATTTCCACCAGGCATCAACGTCGGCTACAAATCGAAACAAAGAACAATTAAATTCAGTTGTTAATCAAACCAATTCAATTTACATCACTTAGGACCGAATCGATATAATCGAAAACCATTTTAAATATTATTCACAACTTTGTTTTTTTTTTGGATTCCATCGAACGACAGCGACACACTGACCAGCCACGATTGATCTTGGCCAGTTTTATACAACACACAAATAATTTAATACGTTTTTCTACACGTCTATAATTACTTTTTGTTAAATAAAGAAGGAGAGCAAATCGCTCGTGGATTCTGACGAAACGCGGCAATTAAGAAGAAAAAACCCAGAATACGAGATACGCCATGCAATATCAAAACCTCTTTGCATCACAAAACTCGACCACAAAGAGATACATGACCTTAAACGCTTCAACAAAAAACTATTGGCAATTGCAGGTGTCTTAGGAAGTAATTACTGTTAATTACTTCGAAGCGCAACAATTACTTGCAGCAAGGAAAGACCGTAGCAGATAAATAGAGACAAGAAACTGAAATGGAAACTTCTACAAAATTATTGATTTGTTTTCGCGTAAATCTTCTGCGTAAATTGCAGTTGAAAAAACAAACTTCTTATCTAATATTTGCAATAGACGAATAACATCACGAAATAATTTATTTGTTCATTTTACTCCACCAAAAAATCCCTCTAATTTGTATAAAAAAAACCCAATTTAAAATTTAATTAATTTTAGTTATATCAATATAATGATTGGATCAATCATTACGATTAACTAATTATCATATAATAAGTTGATAATTATCAGAAATCGGGTTTTGCATCATTCAAACTATCACTGATTAACAGGAACGAAAGAGAAATAGATAATTGTAGCTTATTACGTGTGGAAATGTCCACTAAGCTTAGTCCATTCACAATTTGTGGCAATGTGCGTATCAATTATGATTAAAAAGAAAACGAACGTTGGAAAGTGAATCTTATTACGGATTGTGTCGTAACTTTGAAGATTGTTATTGAAATGTAATACGAAAGAGATATTAAATAAAATGCAGTGTATTATTTGTACACAAAGATTTCATAACATTTGATATTTTCGATTGATTTTATACTTGTTTAAAACAAAATGAATTGCATAAAATGTAATCGCTTTTAATAATTTTTAATGTTGTTTCATAACAAGATAATGCTTCTAATGAAACTACTTGCACAGCACATTATTTCTTCACTTTGGAAATGTGCAATTGTAATATTTTTTTGTACATTATTTGTTGATAAAATTTGAAAAAATTCAGTCTCTAATCTTGTATGTAAAAGTAATAAAAATGTTATATAATGCTAAGAACAAAAACATATATGTACTTGAAATTTCATTAGAGTATAAACAAAGTGCGATTAGACCTGATTTAATTACTTATATTTATGATACACAATGGACTTAACAAACAAAATGTCATTGCTAAGACAATATCTAGAAATTCAAATTGATACACGGTAATTATTAGAAATAATTGATGAATTAATGAATAGGTAATTTATTTAAACAAATTTATTAGCTACAACTGTACACATTTGGTAAAATATTCCGAATATCTTATAAATTGTTCTTTCTTTCAATACAAAGAAATGTTAACAACTTGTGTTATATAATTAAGTACGAGCTGTGTCTTTCCACTACACAAAATGTCTTATTAATATATTCAAATTTGATAGAATTATCATTAATTATACATTATGGGTGTTTATACATTATTCTACAAATACCAGAAACGATCGGAAATCACCTAAAGACAAACAAAAAATGGATAACGGTAGCCGAGGTTCACGAATCAAATATTAATTCTCACGTGTTTCTCGTGTTTTCAATGATTTGTTAATTTATTATTTGCAGTTGAATTAAGCAACCTTCTGTGACAAATTGCATATTGTATCTGCATCGTTTACTTATATTAATGTGACGCATGCATTACATGCACAAATAGTCGAAAACAAATGAAGAGGATCATCGATTTTAGATTTATCAATATTCTAAACATCCTTGGCATTTCCAAATAAACGTATTATTTCCTTAATTAATCACTTCGATGTACGTTCCAAGTTTATAATTATGATGTGTGACATTTAGATGATTCAGAAAGAGCAACCAAAACAACGAATATAAATCGCACGTTCTGTGACAGTGACAGTTCTGTATTTTCACTGTTCTCAGCAGGGTGACATAAGTGCACACTTTCATTTTCAGACAGTTGGTATGGGACTTATTACCATGGTTTTCCGGTCACCGATTGAAATACTACCGGTAAAATAACCGAGATCTGGATGTTTTTAAACAAAAGGAATGCTAGTAATACTTATTATATATTTAACTGGCCAAAAAGTAATGGTTTATAGAAAAAATATAGAAAAATTATAACATAATAAGAAAAAAGTTATTGTACTAATTATTGAAATTACATTCACATTTACGTTACATTTTGTAAATATGTATGATATTTATTGTTTCATAAAATGAAAACTTTTATTATGTGAAAATATAAGTAAATAATTGATTTATAACGTAGTTATTTAGTTATAATGTAAATTATAAAAGTAACAAAACCCCTTCATTTAACATTTTTCTTTTAGTTTAAAACATTTTTTTTTAAGTGGAGAAATCCTTTTTTAAGTAACGATTAGATAAGTATAGGAATTCAATAATGATTTATCAAGCTTCGTAGAAAATACATTACTGTTAACGATTTTACAATTTCAACTCTTAAAATCAATTCAATAGGAAGAATGTAAAGACGAGTTCCGACGGAATAATTTAGAAATTAATATGAAAATTAGTCGCAGTTCGTATGACACGAATTCGAATCTTAGTTTAGGTTTATTTTAAAAGATTCCTCTTCCAAATTGGAAACTAGGTTACGATAATCGGTGATAACATCAAGAAAATGAAACAAAACATAAACAAATTGAAATATTTTTTGCTTGTAACAAATGTATAAGAAAATTGCAAATTTTCTGTATATTCATTCTTCTGTTTCCATTTTTTTTATCGTTTAATACATTAAAAAAGTAATTATTACTAAAGTTTGACTTCAGAAAGTTTTGTTGAGAAAGGATGTTTCAGAAAGATTATTGTGGGTCATATTAACAGCTTTTGTCGTTAGGTATTCTTTAACAATGATAGTATTATTTATCTATTATTGTATTTAGTTTTGTTAATTAAGACTAAACGTTTTTTTAAATTTATTAATTGGTGTAACTTAGAAAAAAGTAATTATTGTATAAATATTGAGAGTGATTTTTAAAGGTATTTTAATCATCAATTTTTTACTTTATTAAAAATTCCAAATAAATAAAAATAGGTAAGTGGTCAATAATAACATATATAATAAAAAAAATGAACCTCAACATAGTTTATAATGTTCTGTTTATTCATTATTCCGTATTTTCGATGTTCTACTTTGCTTAACAAATTACATACATTTGTTGGAATAAGTTTGATAAAATGTCTAGTATAAACCTACATAAGGTGTCTCCTTTGCAACAATAGGATATTATTTTCTTTGTATTTCTTCTTTATTCTATTGAATTTAATGTTATTATTATTGTTTTTATTTAAATTCAATAAAAAAAACAATTAAACTGATAAATTGGTTTGAAAAACAGGATGAAATATATTAGTTATTTCTTTGTTAAAGCTTAAAATAGCATCTATAAATACTGGACTTTCTATTTTAAAATTATATAACGATAAGTTGTCGATAATTTCAATTTATTTATTCTCAACTTAACTTTTGTGAAATGTTACACAAAAAATAAATAAATAATTCGAAAAAAAAAACTGTGTCATCATACCACATCGTCTGGATGTCCGGCGGCTTTTTTCTGTGGTCCCATCATTTCGGCAACTTTCTGGTCTTTCTGGTCGATCAACAATTGAGCAGAAACAATAAAAACTCCACCGGTTTTTTGTTTCTCGAAAAAAAAAGATGAGAGAGAGACTTCTTATGCTTCGCACTTGCCACGGTTGTTTCTTCGTCGTGTATGCAGATTGCCGAGTCCCGGTCGCCTTTATATAATATTATTAAAAGCGAAGAAACTCGTTTACTCAAATTAACTGACTGACCTCTGAGGCCAATCTGCTATCAGCTATCATTAAACTAAATATAAATGTCGTCCTGCGAATTCACGCACGACCAGATTACAAAGTCATTGTTTGAAATGGTCGGAGAATTCGCAGGGCCGGGAACGAGTCCCTTCGTCGCAATTAACACCTTGCCTCACGCTTAATTAATTATTAATTTATTTATTTCGTTTGCAAACCAATCGCAGCATTGGTATCACGCCATATCCACTGGCATTTAAATAATTCGCATAACTGGTTTTCCGCGTTTCCATCGATTTTTGTTACATAAGAGCCTATACGTTTGTTCTTCATTTCGTTGTATTCGTATTGAAAGATAGATACGTTTCTGCTTTTTTTGCTTCGCCGTTTCTCCTTCCGTGGTAACAGACTTCATTTGCATCAAATTACATCTACCTAACAACAAAGAAACTACTGCTCACTATTGACAAATATTTAGTGATCTCGTGTTTTCGAAACGCAAATGTATTAAAATGCGCTGCTTTTCAACACCGTGAAGAACGAATACGCCGCTCTGCCAATCTGAAAATAC
This sequence comes from Nicrophorus orbicollis, assembly GCA_018845635.1. Taxonomy (NCBI): domain Eukaryota; kingdom Metazoa; phylum Arthropoda; class Insecta; order Coleoptera; family Silphidae; genus Nicrophorus; species Nicrophorus orbicollis. The sequence continues at coordinate 1,421,957 of JAFMTC010000129.1, forward strand.
AATTGCAATCAATATGTTACCATTGACCAAATAAACTTACTACTAACTATTAACTTACTACACCTACAAGTACAAATATTAGTCAGAAGAGTTTAGTTATGAAAGTAATACAATTTTTTTAGTTCATATTAGTCAACATAGTTAACAAGCTTCGAAAGTAAAGTAACAATAATTATATACAACATTGAATTCATTCGTTGCGTAACTTTGGAATTCTTTGCCTCAACTTTCTTCCAATTCCTTTAATGATAATGCAACAATTCCATGAATTTGCTCCAACTGTATTTTAATACGCATCCCTTGCAAAAAATTCAACTAACTATGACATGTTCTTTGAAAGAAAAAAAAAAACTAAATTACTGTTAACATTTTTATGCCAATTTTGTACTGTTAATTCTTGTTTTTTCCTAGATGAAAATATCTGAATTTGAGGATGCATAAACTGCAATCTAAATTTTCTATAGATAAAGTTTCAAGATATGCTTTATGACGTTTCTATCAGTCAGTAAGTATTGGATTTACGTCAAAGTAGATGAACTTTAGTTATTATTATTTTTTGTTAAAATAATATATGAACTATATCAAATTATCAAACATAACTCATTTTTAATCAAAATCATTGGAAATATGAGATATTGCATTAATAAAAATAAGAAAAATATGTTTTATCTAATTGAAATTGTTATCAAGTTTAATTAATGCTAATTAAAATAATGAAGATTAAGTAATTTACTAATCTCTTCAATTAAATTGCTCTAACGAATAACTTTTTTTATGTTTTATAATCATATTGAATATAGTTGTAATTTTATTGATTAAATATATTATAAAGTTATTGAATAATAATATTTTAATTTAATGTAAACTGTAAATTATTGATTGATAAATTTTGACAACTTTTTATCATTCTATGTTATATAAATTATTAATATTTACAGATGTTCTATTAATAAGGAATAACATATACCAATAATATTTTTGTTTTTGGAAGGTTTTTCTTAAATGATTAACCGTTTCCAATACTAAATGTAAACGTTTTTAAGGGCTTTATATAGTAAAAAGTATAAGTAATCCCTTCAAGTACTATTGGATTGCTTTAGACAAATGCAGATGACACAAATACAGTATTGTATCATCTGTATTTGTTTAAACGTTTTTTTTTCAGAGTTCCAAAATAATATATAATCGTTTTCATGTCTTTCTTTCACTTTTTACAAACGTTATTGCTTGCTAGAATTTCTTGGTATGTTAGAATTACTAAGTAAATGACCCGTTCAGGTACTATTGCTTTACTTAATTTGTATTATAACTATTTTTCTAAAAGCTTTTACTTGCGCAACCCAAAACGTTTCCAAGACAATATTTAATCGTTTACATGACTTTATTTTTCACATTTTACAAACGTAACTAGGATATTTTTGTAAGTTAGAATTCTGTGTAAGTAACCCGTATTGATTATTTGTATTAAATGCAAACCTCGCTATACGGCTGGTATTTATACGGCATTTTGCTATAACGGCCCTCTTCAATTAAGGCACGTTTTCGATTTACGGCCTAAAATGTTTCGCTATAACTGCAAAAAACTTTTCTCTATGTCGATATATATCCAATCATGCGCAAGCGCAATTATTGATTCGTTATACGGCATTTCGCTTTGCGGCCAAGTTTCGTGGAACGTATCTAGGACGTAAAGCGAGGTATTGGTGTATGTTCATTTTTATAGTAGATTTTTATAAAGCAATGAAAAGCAAAAATAATAATAACGTAGAGATATTTTGTACCTAAATATAAGTTACGATTCTTTTAAAAGTAGAGTCTTTAATTAGTAAAAGGTACAAGACATCAATATGAAATTGCTTTACTTTATTCGTTTGAATGACTGAAAAACTTTTGTTATATTTAGATTGTTCGTGTTTATGCACTCTCTCATTTGCACTATTGACACAATCATTCTTTGATTATTGAACGAATAAATAGCTTTGACCGATATCGATATTTACGGAAATATCAAAGTTTTTCGCTTCATCTTTCACTGATATTAACCATTTTATCGTTCAGGGTTATTTAACAAGAACCTAATATCAGTTCGACCTTCCTGTTTATCCCGTATTGTTAAAAAGTTTTCAATAATTGCAAATCACAACAACAAAAAAAACTTGAATTTGTATTACTATGCAGTTTCCAAACAACGGAAAAAAATGTAATTGACGTAGTTTTCTTAAAACGCGGTTTCTATATAATACAACATAATTAGCTTAAGAACTAATTAGAAAAGATACTTTGAAGAGGAATGTATAGTTTTAATTAAGACATCTATCTTAAATGCATTGTACGAAAATCTGGATAAATAATTAAGATTTGATTGATATACTTGATTTAGATACATAATTTGGATTAGATTTAAATCAAATACAATACGAATTTATCGGATTAGTGCTAATTCTAAGCTTATTATAACGTGGTTTCCATATAATGTTGTACACAATTTCATTATAACGCGGTTTTTATATAACACGGTGCCAATTAATCGCTTTTTTATTTGACGTAGTATATGTTTGAGTATCTTATAACGCGGTTTCCACCTAACGCAGTATCCACATATCACGGTTTTCATATTAATTGTTGTAAATTAATCTATATTATGCATTAACAAAACCGGATTGCTTTTCCGTGCGCAATCTACTCACTGATAGAAAAATGGTGAAAGTCAACGGTGTAAATTTTCCTATCGTCATGTAGATCGGTCTTCTCATCCTAATCATTGTTATCAGCATGCAGCTCTTGAATTCGCGACTGGACGAAAGCCAATCGCCTTTGAAAATTGCGTCAGGTATTGCGACACTCTGAAAAAACAAACAGACGAAAACAGATAATAACTATTAATACAACGTGTACGGATAATGAGATTTTGGACGTACAGCTTCAATAACTCCGTTTCCGAACCAACAATACAACAATAATTCAAAACTGGTTGACACCAAGTAGGTTAATTCTGGCCCAACATCCGCATCTAAAGACTACGGAATAATTTAAACATAAGATTTTGAGAACCATACGTAGTGAGTATTTACTGAGGTGAGTAGATACAAGCAAAAGCACATTTCGAAGAGGGAAACCATCACCTGACCGCACGTCTGTATATTGTAGATCTTCTCTAAAATCGCTGAAGATCTGCAAGTACATTAAGTAGGTATTTGTTAAATCTCTCCTATTTACTGGTTACTTTATCAACATTTGCAGATGAAGGATGCACTTCTTCATTTCTTTTAACATCTCGTTGTTCAATTGATTAGAATCGTACAATATATTTTCGTTATTTACTAAGCCTAATCTCTTCAAACATCTGGGTCTTATGGTGCGTAAGGCTTCTTGCAGAACGCAGAAATGCGCCGAAATGCAGCTCATCAAACTGGTGAATAAACCGTCCAAACCTTGAAGATTATCTTAATAATATGATCTCAGATTAGTGAGCCTCATTAACTTACCAACGATCATCCAAGCGTATATATCAAGTGGTAAAATTTCGAAAATGAAGTGCAAAATGAAACTCGTCCTGGTTATCATTTCGAATGGTGTTAATAAGGTTACTGGTAATTTTTGAGCGTAAATAATCCTTCCGTTAACCTCCTCATACAAATCCTGATACCTGAAAAGAAAGGCGTAGCAGACGGCTATACACATATTCAAGCAAATCGTGTTGACGAAAACCAGAAACAGGAGAATCCAAATATCCGCTTCTTTCTTGTGCTTCTTGATGATTTTAGTAGCATCAAAATATCCCAGCTCTTCGTAATCAATAAACTTCAGAGTTTCCATCAAATCGATTATCTGTCTTCTATAGGAAAACCAACGGAAGATTTTGTATATGCAAATAATGTGGTTCAGAGAATCTCTCAAACAGCGGACGAAAATTTCAAGATTCGGTGCTGTAAACAGCACAGCCCATTCGTTCGGTTGATAAACCACAATGTAGCTCAACAATATCAAATTCCTCAGATACTTCCAAAATCTGTTCGGCTCATCGGATCCGGGAATCCACAGGCCGCACGTCTTCAGTATGAACAAATTCCAGTGGAAGTAATCGCCTAAAGCGACGTTCGGATCCTCCGGTTCGGACATTTTGGTTTCGGATAATCTTCATATTCATGATGTTTGTGTCGCATTTATATGCTCGCATCGGTATTTACGTTGGAATTATTCATAAAGGTGGGACGATCCGATTCGGTTTCCGCAAATATCTCAAAAATCTGTAATCACCGATATTACATATGCCTTTGCATATTGATGATTTTCGATCCGTCCGTTTTGGGCGTATTCCACTTTAAGAAGTTAATTGTGTTTTGATGGTTGTTACGTTGCCTCGAGGAAATTCTACGAATATCTCAATAACGATGAAAAATACAACAAAAAACAAGTCACATCCTTAATGAGAAAAAATGACGGTCCGACTAATTTGTTTATAATTATGTCACTTTTTCCAATATACTTGTACTTAATTAAGGCAATTAAATTAGAATAATGTAAATGATAGCAAATTTTGCGTTCTTTTATAGAAAATTCATTCATTTTCACGTAACGGTCATCAAGTTAATTTAAAATGATTCGTTTTTTAATTTATTTGTATATCCGGGCCGTATTAATCCGGGACTGTTATAGGTTGTAGGAATCAGGTATGTGCAATCTACAAGAAGTATGATCAAGTGTTGTAATCTCAGCAACTCTACAACAAATGAAATCTTGATTTCTGATAGGACAGGGTGTCTGTATGTGAAGGAATGAGATCAACTGCCAAAGAATATAAAAAATAAATTATTGTTGATCAAGATGAAAATGAAAGAATAAACCCAAAGAAAGTAATAATTAATGAATTAATTATTTTTTTACAATATAAGATGTTTATTTTTTGAAAATATGAAGTTTTTTGTTACGATCTTATAAAACTGTAATTAAAATATTTCTATATTATACAAATAAGTTTAAAGACTGAATTCTGTAATATTGAGTTAATTTTTATAATAAGTGTTGTAATGTTCCTTTTGTTCAACATATTTCAGATCAAAGTTGGTTAGTAAAGTAATTATAACATGCAATCATTTGTTTTTTTTAGGTTTGTTTTATTATGTCAGAATGTAAATGTTTTACCAAGAATTCCGTAACATGAAATTTGTGTCTGGTTTAGTAAATGTTGTAAAGTGTTTCTTGATAAAAAAATGTTATGACTTTAAGATAAAGATTATTTCAATATCAAAATATCAATTTTAACTAATAAAATAATTTTTGAAAGTAAATTGCAACGTTATTCTTTCTATACAATTTGATATACAAAGAGAGTAGACCCATACCTCGCTATAACGGCCATCTTCAATTAAGGTACGTTTTCGATTTACGGCCTAAAATGTTTCGCTATAACGGCAAAATAACGTTTTTTTCGATGTCGATATATCTACATGTTGCCAATCTTGCGCAAGAGCAATCATTGATTCCTTATACGGCTTTTCTTATTCGATATTCAAATTTTGTATAATTAACTTAAATACGTTTGAGTGAATAAATTTGTGATGTGTCTATAAATTGTAAATAGTTTCTTGGTGTGTTGAAGTTTATACAAAAATCCTTTAGTAAATTACAAACTTCCTTCCCCTTTTCGGAATCCATTTACCGTGTGGATTTTTACGCAATTGTCTTTGATGTTCGAGGGTCCACAGGTGAATAAAAGATGATGCGACACAAATAAGGAATCGCTTGCTTTGTAATTACGCGAATCAAATTGCATTGAAATAAATGTATTAATCGGCAAATCCCTATATAAAGATTCCAACAACATTCGTCGGATTTGTCAGAGCAAAATGGACGAACATCCTAAAGACTTCTTCATAATAAACACATGGCTGATGAAACTGTGCGGTGTGTACATGCCTCAAAGTTCCGATGGGAAATTGAAGAGTGCATTTTATTATTCTTACAACACGTTTTGGATATTCTACTGCCTATTCTACTACTCGAGTTCAGAAATTTTAGCGCTTGGAGATACCGTGAAGAAACCATCGGATTTCATCGAGCACATCGGGATGCTGACGACGCATTTGGTTGGGACGTTCAAGACATTTATTCAGTACAAGAACATGGCGAAGATTGAGAGGATGAAACGGGTGTTGCAAGACGATGGCTTTAAGTACGAAACATTGCCTGAGTTTGACTCGGAAGTTGCTGTGAAAGCGAACAAGAAGGAGTTCGAGATAATTGCGATACTTTTCTTCACCATTGCGAATCTGGTGCCTCTCTCGAAATTTTTCGAAACCTTTTACGTTTACATGAACATGGACGGTGATCTGCAAAATTCGAACATGACGTGCAAGGAGATCCTGCCTTATTTCTGTAGGTTTCCCTTTGACATCGAGAATCACTGTGTGGCCGCTCTCCTCGTCCAATACTTTCCCATGCAATTCTACGTGTTTCCAATCGCCTGTAAGTGATCCCACGTGGGACCAATTGATTTTTATTACCTAATTTGTAACCTGTTCAAAGGTTACGATCTTCAATTTGCCAGCCTTTCTCTGTACATTAGAGCACACTTTGTCAACATACGAGGAGCCTTCAGGACAATTAGAGAGAGATGTTATCACAAGATGCGATTACCAAGTAATTACGAAATCTTCAGCGACTCGGAAAATCCAGTTCTATCAAACATGATGGAACAGGAAATGAAGAAAATTACCATTCACCTACAAACTATCATTGAGTAATAAATACACAGAATAAGAAATCGCAGAACAACTATATCACTAATTTTTGTTTGCAGCGTGTGCAAAGACATGGAGGATATTTTTTCTTTCGGGACTTTAGCTCAATCAATGGTTACTCTCTTTGCTATAGTTTCCTGCTTCTACATCATGTCTTACGTTCGTCACTTTCTTAGTTAACTTTTACAGAGTTTTACAATTAGAACATTTTAGGAACCTCTTTTCAGTCCAAATTTCATCGCTCAACTTGACTTTTGTGCAGGGGTTCTTATTCAATTGACATTTTGCTGCGTCTACGGAAATGAAATTACATTGAACGTAAAATACATAATTTCGCTTAATTTAATTAATAATTGTGTAATTAATTTCAATTTAAGGCTCAAAGCGTGATGATAGGAATATACGAATCGGATTGGTTCAGTGCCAAAACTTCTTTCAAGAAATCGATGATCATGAACATGAGGAGATTGCAGAAGCCTATTGTCTTGACCATCGGTAAATTCTATCCACTCACGCTCACAGCTTTAATCTCAGTAAGTTAACTTTGATTCATTGATACTAAATATATATAACACCCAGTTATTATAGTAAAAGAAAATATAATTTACCATTTTTAATTGTTAATTAATAAGATAAATGATAATGTAAATAAAATACATTGTAATTATCAATTTATAAGTATATATTGAAATATATTACACACATACCTCGCTTTACGGCCTAGATACGTTCCACGAAACTTGGCCGCAAAGGGAAAAGCCGTATAAGGAATCAATTATTGCGCTTGCGCAAGATTGGCAACATGTAGATATATCGAAACATTTTAGGCTGTAAATCGAAAACGTGCCTTAATTGAAGAGGGCCGTTATAGCGAAATGCCGTATAAAGAGCTGCCGTATAGCGAGGTATGGGTGTATTTTGGAATTTTCTAAGACATACATTTCATTTTTATAAAAAATAATACAATAACAAACAATTTTTTTAAGTACTTGAAGGTTTTATTGGAAAACTTATGTTTAACTTGATTGTATTGATAATACAAATATAAAACCTAAACTATAATAGTAAAGTAAATACAATTTTTTACTTTAAATTATAATTTAATGAGAAAACATGCAATGTAAAGAGCTTTGTAATTTTCTGAGAACAAAATTTCGCTTCTATATAAAATTAACAACCCACAATTAAAAACATATTTTTTAAGAACTTTGAAGTTTTCTTTGATTATTAACTTTGCTCCTTTGATAACAAAAATACGAAACACTAAGTTGTTACATTTTAATAAGGAAAATTCTAAAAATAAATAAGCTATTACATTTGTAGTTTTCACTTTTATTAGTATGTACTGAAATATAAAAATGTTCTGAGACAAAATTACCTTTCAATGAGAAGGTAACAACGCGTATCTAAAACCATGTTTTTTTCTTCTTAAAGTACTTTGAGGTTTTCCTGGAAAAGCTATGATGACATTCTTATTGAAACGTGTTATTGTTTCAGTGTCTCGCAGAGGGGAAAATATTTTGAGATCTGTCAGCAGCAGATTCCACGCGCTGAGACATATCTTAGGAATTATTCCGTTTTGCTAAATTGGGGAGAACTTCCACATCCGTAGAATCCACATCAGTTTCCCTCATTCTCCTCTCTCTCTATTTCTCGCTCACTCTTCTACAATTATCAGATAAAGAATAAATCAATACTCCGGTCGTCTCAAGACACGATACATTCTCGTACACGCAAAGACTCGTACACTTTTCATCAATTAATTAATTAACCGCTGTTAAAGCCTAGAGCAACAACATTCGTTCAGTTTAATTGTGGAACCGATTTATTGTGTCTTTAATAACCAAATTTGAACGTCCAAAACATATTTATTGTCTGAGTTATTCATTTCAAAATACCGTTACTTTACAATTATTTATGTGCTTTTATCTCTCATTAACCAAGAACATTTTAATGACCAAAATAATCAATATTTGTTCGAAAACTATAAATTTTACTTTACTGATAATTATAAAAGGTCATTTCATTAACAATTGTAAGTTTTCCTATATAATTCATAAAAGCAAACTGGTTTTAAATTCAGAAGTTTAGAAGAAAGAAACTTTATTGTTCTGAGTTGTGCAAAACGAAGCAAATGTCTCCATATTAAAGATAAAGATGTTTTGATTTAGTGCTGAACTCGTCTGCTATTTGGGTTACTGTAGCGTGCGAAAGTTTTCACAATTTAAGTGTTGCACACTTCCCACATTCATATTACAGCGAATTTGTTGAGAAAATCTTGTATTTATTTAGGAAATGTATTGATTATATTAATAATAGGTAAACGCTATTGGATTTATTGGTAATAAAATTGCCTTCAATTATGTTTAATAATAGATAACTCATATATTAATCATTTCTAGTTTCATGTCTCTTTACCAATTCTTAATTTATTTGAAGTTAGAGAATTTAAATATTATTAAGTGGAAAGATAATTAACTTCTTTTTGATGATCAATTTTTACAAAAAGATGTAAAAATGTTGTTAGCTCTAAATTTATTTTACTAAATATTTTATACAACAATTATTTTACAACTACAACTAACAATTTTTATTATCTAATTGTTATATCATTATACAAATAGCTTTGTATAGCATTTTTTTGTAATTATTATATTTCTTTTAGGTAATTAAAACATAATAGTTAATTATTAACTCAATTTTCACAAAAGTGGTGTTGAGTAAGTAAACAGTTTCAGTTCAACAAATTCCATAGCTTTTTGCTGAGTTTGTGAGAAAAAGTAATAGAAGAAAGAACGTAATTTAATCGAAAGAATTTATTTATCATAAATTGTACTATTAATTTCATCATAGAAATTTGAAAATATTATAAAATAAGTAATATTCAGAATTATTAGGTTGTGCAAACATTGTTCTACTTTTAGTAACAATAACTACGTTTATATTATAATTTGATTTGCAACATGATATTAGATTAAAAAAAATATGTATGCATTTGCGAAATACAACTCTCATAATTCTGCCCACAAAAATGCGTAAACGTATGTAAAATTATCGCAGTAAATACATTCTTGTGTGTATAATGTGGAGCGAAGGTAATCCATAGTAATTACGTTTGTTGTTGTAGGTGATTCGAGGCGGATTTTCCTACTTCACCGTGCTGAAGCAGACCACGTAAAAGACGAAATTATCCTCTGCACATTATTGCATAATAAAGTGTACTGTCCGTTCGTCTAATAATAATCAAAGCCCTTTCTAAACCTGACAAATCTAAAAATAGAATAATCGCAAAGTGCTGTTGTATATTCGTGTCGGAATACCCACTGTAAGCATTTTAATTCTCTTCTCCTAGCTTCAATTGATTAGACTGCGACCAACTTTTGAAACAAGTAGACACGCCGGGCAAACCGGGCTCTCTCTCCCAAAAAATAACACAGAAAAGTAAGTCACTTTGCAACACAAGTGAGCAACAATGCGTTTAGTGATTGTGTTCTTGTTCGTCACGTTGATCCACTTCGAAATTACAGGTAAGTTCTTTGAAGGAAATACAATACTTTGAGAGTTGTAATTGATTTGAACGATGTCCACGAATTTCGAATCGGTTCCTCGATCGATCGATCGATTAACCCTAATCAATCGCATTATTGGTCACGTTGCTGTGCTGGAGAGGAAATAAAAGGATGTAGCCGTTGACGCAACGGAATTTGAAGGCATCTGGTTTCTGCATAACAATAAAAGCATCCCAGATTGCATTGCTCTCGTTCCGTTTAACCGAACAAAAGAGTTCACAGCCAGACATCACTTGACACTAATCTCGCCCACCGGCATTTTTATTTTCCTCGTTCTAAATAAGGCGATTCTTCTGTATCGTTTTTTGTATTCTCCATTTAGTTCTGGGGCAAGACGTGTCCGAAAGGAATGCCGTCGATTCGGATCCAAACAGGAAGACGGTGGACGTCTCGAAGCACAGCCCTCGGCATCCGCAAAGCCATTTGGACCATCTCACCAAGAGACTCGGCAAGTTGAACAGAAGGATGCAGATCGATAAGTTCAAATCGCCGGATGCCAAGGAGAAGACGATCAAGAAGATCCGCAGGATCGAAGGGAAGATCCTGCGAATTCGTAAGCTCGTCGCAAGACGGTCGTCGCCGAATAAGGAGGATTCGAAGAAAATCCGGCTGAAATCCAAGAAGGAAAAGAAGCGTCCGGTGAAGAAGAACAAGAAATCCGACAAGGAACATATTTTTTCCAACGAAATCGCCGTCTTCAAAGTGAAAGAAGGCGATCTTTCGATCTTCAAGGAGCTGGACAAACGCTGCAGAAATTGCCGACAGAGGTGCATCGATGGTAAATGCGCATGCTTCGATGGTTTCCGTTTATCAACTGATGGTAAAAGATGCTATGGTACGTTTATATATTTACAATTCATATATTTTAACAACTTCATTTACCATACATTTTTCAGAATATTTCAGTACATTGTATATCCTAATGACTATTTTTTTAACCTTAATTTTCACTGTGAATGTTATTTACGAAATTGTAATTATCTCGATCGAGTTTACGTGTATTCAATTGAGTTGTTTAAAATTAATACAAATTATTTACATTTTACTACAGATTAATTTAAACAAAAGTAATATATTTATAAATTACTTTGAAACCTAACCGTTAGGATATAGCAGCGGAAAATACCTTTAAATAAGACTTAAAATTTATACGAAAGTGAGTGTCAAGATAGTAATTATTATTTTGATTAAGAACGTGCTGTAATCTAGATCTGGAAATAATTAATTAATATGTAAAAGTATTGAGTTTTTTACACAGAAAATCCATTTATGCTGCTTCTTTCGACATACTCACACTCGATCGAATGATATGCATGTGGGACAACCTACCAATTAAGTATTTTAATTAAATTAAGGATGTTACAATATACGGGAAATTTGAACTAATTAAAAGCAATGTTTTATCGAAAAATAACCAAAGTTTAATGAATCTTTTCTGCTGGATCATGTTTGTTAACATATGTGTTTATTTGAAAACATTAGTTTAAGTACAAGTAATTTGCATATTAATTTCAACTTAACCAAAATAAGTTTCATTATTTAGAAATTATATATGAATTTTATTTTTTTAGCACCTTATGAGATTTCTCTATTTGTATGTTTGTTTGTTCGTAGTACACCCATACCTCGCTTTACGGCCTAGATACGTTCCACGAAACTTGGCCGCAAAGCGAAAAGCCGTATAAGGAATCAATTATTGCGCTTGCGCAACATGTAGATATATCGACATGGAAAAAAGTTTTAAACATTTTAGGCCGTAAATCGAAAACATGCCTCAATTAAAGAGGGCCGTTATAGCGAAATGCCGTATAAAGAGCGGCCTTATAGCGAGGTATGGGTGTACTTATTATTGACCACCATTCCGAGTACTCTCATCGCCGCACGTTGCTTAACTTTGAGCTTTAAGCTGACTAATAGCGTATAAAAGACGGACGTCATCCGGAGTAGTTATAATTATAATGCGTAAACGATAATTTATGGTAATTAATGGTACGTCTGGATTCTGTTTTTGAGGGAACGAAGAACGGTCCGATTTGATTAATTTGGTGACATCAGAAATGGAGAGAATCATCGCTTAGGAATTGTAAAAAATGTGTCGAGGGAGACGCAGTAATTAAAATTAATGCGTTTTCTGTACACTTAAACATAAATATTTTCATTATGAGATTCTTGTTATTGCACATTCAATTACGTTTAACAAAAACAACAATCATTCAAAGCTACAAACAATAACACCGTTTAATAGTTTCTACGTATTAGAAACAATTAGAAGAATTTTGGACAATAATATTAATTTGATTGTAATCAAACTGTCCACTCTTTCATAAAACTTATAATTAATGCAAATTTTCGAGACTCATAGTTTGCTAAAAATAAAACTAAGTTAGTTCTTATTGAATCAAAACCTCATCCCAATCTGATCAAGCTGATGTAACAGAGAAAACAGAGGTCATGATTTGTAGAAACAGTCTTTATCGAGTCATCATTTTTAAAAGCTTTTTTCTGAAACTTAAATCGTAACTACAGTAGTCATTGAATTATGTTTGCTGCAATCATTTTACGTTGAATCTATTAATTCCATTATTAAGAGAAACAATTTAAAATTGCATTAAATTAAAAAAAAGTGTTGTTTTAAAATTTTTATCATGTATAAAAAAACATATTTTTAAAATATCATTTAATTTAATTTCTTATACATATATTATACAAAACAATTAATTAAGTTTTGTTTAATTAATACTGTTTTTGTGAGTAAATTATGTTTGAATATCTTCAAAACTTGATAATTATTTAAGAAAATATTGACTAACATAAACATTTTTCTTTTAATGAATATAAAGAAATGGAAAGTATTTTTATTAATTAATAATTAAGCAATCATCTGTCAAAACTGACATTCATATTGTAATAATTAACATTTTATTCGAAATTCCTAAACTCAATACAATAATATTAATGAAATATAAAAAAAAAATGTTGCTATTGCTGCAAAGGGTTATAGACTATAGGTCTTTTTTTTAATTTTTGGAATTAAATGAATTAAATAAAATCATCTATCATATTTCACAGCACAATTTGAGCTGAAAATAGGTGTAATTTAGATATATTATTGTAATAAAATATATACTATAAATGTATATGTATTAAAGATGATATTTCTCTTTGTAGATATTGATGAATGCCTGGTGAATAATGGAGGTTGCAGCGATTTATGCGAGAACAAAATGGGTCGGTACGTTTGCCAATGCAGACCAGGATTCAAACTCGGTGCAGATGCGAAGACTTGCATTGATGCCAATGAATGTTTGCTGAATAATGGTCATGGACCTTGCGAGGATACCTGTACGAACATCCACGGTTCTTTCCGCTGCAGTTGCAGACGACCAAACACTCTTCTCTCCAGCAACGGGATCAATTGCGATGTGATTGATCAGTGCGTGAATGGTCGTTCCGGTTGCTCCCATCTGTGCATCCATTCCAGACGAGGACCATTCTGCTCGTGCCCAGACGGTTTTATATTAAGTCACGATCGAAAGACTTGCCATGGTAAAGTAAATACTCGATGTTAAGATGTAACCCAGATTGAACATTTAATTTGCAGACTTCGACGAGTGCACGAACGAGAAGGTTCTTCGAGTTTGTCCATTGTGCTTGAACACGTACGGATCTTACGTTTGCTTGCAGAGGGGCATCAGCAATGTAACGTGCCCGGCGTTGGAAACTCCGCAGAAAGGATTCTTTGATTGTTCGCGTGAACGAGGCATGAAGAGCTCCATCAAATGGATATCCGATCGGGAGTTGAGGTTGAATCAGCCCGGAACCGTTTGTCGTCTCGAGTGCCCAGAGACCAAGGAAAGGAAACAAATAGTTTGCAACGGGTCAGGGAACTGGGTACCAAAGAGGGTCTCTTGCTGATATTTATTGAATACACTATATATTTACATTACTTTTCTTCAGAATACCTTTAGGTTTTATATTGTTAATAAGCTTGAAGCCGCTCTCGCCGCGCTTCACCTCGTTCAATTGATTATTCTTCGTCATCCTCTGCTGCCTGCTATTATCCACCTTAGCATTGTTCAGAACCACCTTCCGCTTCTCCCCTTTCACCACGGAACTCTTCAGACCTTTCCACAAACCTTTCTTCTCGGACACAACTTCATCCTCGAACTTCAAACTATTCACCTGCGGATTGTTCGAAGCGCACTCCGATAACTTTCTGTTGAACTCCGTTTTGCTGGTCTGAGGAACCTTATAATAATTTTTATCACTTTCCGTGCTCCAGCTGAGATTCAAATTATCCTTTTTGATCGGCTTTATTTTCCTCGTTTCGGCCACTTCGAACGCACCCAACTCCGATCCATCCACTTCGTCCTTCAAACCTAGGGATTCCTCCGCACTCCGAAACTGCTCTTCAAATTTCTTCCGCATATCGGTGTAAATGTCCTCGCCGATTTTCGCAAACGAATTCCCGCTTTCATCGCGAGCGCAAAACGCGACTTTCTTTTTCTGCTTGTTATCACATCGCGGACTTCGCACTTCGCGCAATCTCCTCCGCTGCTCATCCACGACATTTCTCTTCGCCGATTCCATTTTCCTGTCCTTCCTTCTGCTAAAGATCATCTTCCACGAAGGTTGGCCATTGCAGAGCTAAAATTTGTTAGAACTGTAAACGGTGTTGCTCGAAATAAAGAGATCATCACCTCGAAGAATATTTTTGATGATTGTCCCAAGCTCAAGATATCCTTTGTGGCCAGATACCGGAGTATGTAGAGAAAAATCTTCGAGGGTAAACTCTGCAACTTCGGGTCTTTCTTTGCTACACCCAATGAGTACTGGAGCACGTGGTTTCCGAAGAAATTGCTTATGGCCACTGTTAAGGACTTGTCGTGCTCCAGCTCATGCAGAGGACACCTCAAACGTCGCGGGAAAACGTGAGGTCCGTGCGTTATGTTCCAAACATTCAGAATCACCTGAAAATTGCAAACAAATTAAATCGTTTATTAGTCAAATACTTAACTGAAACATGCCTCTTTCTCATTGATGGTGAGTCCGTAGTAGTCTCTCAGAGGAGCTGAAGCCCTGGCATAAAGCTGCAAGAAAATCTCGTTGTTTCTCATTAATAAAGATAAATGAGTCAAAAGTGGAATAAGATAAAATGTTTCACGCACGTCACATAAAATTACATGTTTGACATAATTATGATTAAAATCAACACCCCGCAATTAAACGTAGAAACGACTTGATCTTTAAAATTCGTTTAAAAAAAATATTGATGAAAATCGTTTGAGAGTTTCAATAAACTTACACAGTCTTGATTAAGAGTTTGTTTATTCAGTTAAATCAGCAGCCACTGTTTATTAAAGCAATATTGTTTTAAAAATGAACTCTGATCGGCATTCTTTCTTTTTAACGACGCGCCTCCACTTTCACTTGCGATTACTTCATCGAATTTCTTTAATGGATTTGCCAAAAAAAAAATCTCACTGTTTCTGTTTCCAAGTTTACGCACAGCCTGCACCGTAGAAACTGTTCTACTTCCACATATTTTTACAGCACTTTTTCGTTTCTATTTTAAACTGGAAATGGTCGTCTCCGCACCGCCACAGTGCGCTACTCTCCTCTCCTCCGCCAATTAAATGAAGAGAAAAACAAGACGATCGCAGCACACGAGCTAAATAACATAATGAGACTATTTTGTATTATTAATTGACCTGCACATGGCTGTTAATTGATGTAATTAATCGAGGCGCAATGATGCGCATTAATTAAAAGAAACCGTTGCTCCGTTGGAGAGTTGAGGTAAACAGAGCTGAAATTTCTTCCGACTGAAGCTGTTGTTATTAAACAATCCGTACGTCCGATAACAATTTCGTTATCGGCGTGGGTAAATATAGGCAGGCCCATACAAAGCTTATGAAATCAGTATATTGAATCATTAGTAAAATATTTCCAATCAATACATGTAAATAACGGAGCGAGATAGTTTACTTGTTTGCAACACCTACTGTTAAAATAAGTAAAAAAAAACACTCGGGATTCAAGATTTGCAGTAAGAATATACTTTTTATGTTGTGAAAGTGACAAGAATAAATTATATTTATTATGCATTAATTTACTTCAAATTCAAGAAATGACTAAACAAAATTCATTAAAAACAATCATTAATTTGATCCAAACTTATTTAAAACGAAATAATGTATATTGAACATACTAAATTGGTATACATACTTTTAATTCAAGATTAATTCAACTCAAAAAAAATATTGTCAATCTAACATTTTGAATGTGACCAACAAACATTTTTAATTTAATTAGACTCCATTAATAGACTTATTTTTAGAATATTATTAAAAATTTAATAATGTAATCCAATGAAACAACACATAAAGTGGTATTCAATACCACTTCAATCAAAATTTTGAAGGTATTACTAAAAAAAATCAATATGTTTTTCATGTTTTCAATGTATAATTGATATGAATTGATTTATTTATTTCAAGTTTATTATTTGCAATTCAAACGAATTTAACTAGCAAATTAAATATGAACTTGGCAATTTTAAATGTAATAGGTTTACGACAAATTTTATGTAAAGGAAAATTACATTTAGTTAAATAATAAACTTTGTAATAAAGTTTTCTTTGATAACATATTACAATGAATATTATGAACTTATTAACGATTAATCAAGCTATTAGTTTATAAATAACCAATGATAGCACAATGTAATTAATACTGTTTCAATGCATCTAGTTACAAATATAACAAACAAACGAACGTTACGACATCGATAAATACCTTCTTATTACCTTATTATTAATATCGTTGTTTTTATTTGTCTTTTTCTTTTGTTTGTTATTATGGATAATATCCTGGACCGCGCCTTTTTCTTTTGCATACGCTGCGAATATTATATATTGTTTTTATTTACTCTCCGCTTTCTACCTGAATCTCTTCTGTAAGTGATTACTTAATCCCCGATTCTTCTCGTGCGATGATATCCTTCAATTTAACTAACGTCGTGCCCGAACCGTGGAGTTTCCAGAAGCAACGCAGACTCGAGAATTGTCAATCGATTACGCGCACGCACCTTTGATAAATAATTGCAGACACGAGTTTTCCACGATTTGTTTTTGCTTAATAATAATATAGGATGATAAATCAATCGACACATTAACACATGCCTACATATCTGCATTTTTTTAATATAATTTAGTTTCGTACTTCTAAATATTTCGTAGAATATACGTCGATAATTGTACTTTATATTATAAATTACGTCCATAACACAACCCCCTTTCATGATTCATACCATACAAATAATAAATGCACTTTGGATATATTTATGATATATGAAAAGTTCAAATTTCTTGATACGAAAATATCTTCTTGATAATAGTTTTGATTAGTTCGTCGTTCTATAATTTACTTCACTATTTTTCTTTCTAAATATGCTATAGAATCCACATTACTCATTAATATTAAATACTTACAATTACATCCACAAAACAACCCATTTTGAGACTTATTACATTAATTTATATATGGTTTATAATAATATCAACTTTCTTTATACCAAAATATTGATTTGAAAGCCTTAACAGAACAATAGAATATCAAAACAGGATATAAGATAATAGATTAATTGAATATTTCGTTTTAAACATGCTGTGAAATACACATCATTAATTTTACATAACTAATATTGAATACACTTGGTTCTCTTTTTATGCGGTAGATACGTTTCACAAGAAAACGCATAAAAATAAATCGCACAAAAAAAGACTATACACAATAAAGGATACGTTCCATAATTGTTTAAAACCGCATAAAACTAAATCAGTGAGTTACAATATACCGAAAATCGCATAAGAAAGGTTTTATTAAATTTCAGAAAAATAATTAGTCTTACTATACTCTTTCTGAAATGTTTATTCACAATTTTATTAAAACGTTAATAATCATGGACAAGTTTATGAAATTTCAGAAAAATATAATCTTAACATATTCCTTCTAAATATATACGGAAAAATTATACAAAAAAAATACGGAAAATTTTTATGAAAGTTAATCTTTCTTCACATTTTTTTCTTTAGAATTATCGTCGCTATATGAGAGTGTGTTGCTTAATTTGTGAACTGTTTCGAAATTACTTTCATCACTAGAAGAGATAGTCAGCATATCAGATCTATGTCTTGAAGATAATGATTCATCACAAGTAAAATTAGTCTCAACTTCGCATGTTGATTTTTTTCCTTTGACAATATAATCAGTGATTAAACTTTGCGATGGCTTTGCTATGTTTTTGTACAATTCCTGATATCCAGAAATGCAATTCTGAAGCTCGCGTTGAAACTTGAATGCTCGTTCAGAATTATCATCTTTTTCTATGAAATGGTTTGCCAATTCACTGGAAACTTGAAGACCTTCTCGAATTACACTTGCAGTGAGTGTGACTGGAGTTTCATCTTCTTCTGATTCCTTTTCGTTTTCTTGTTCTTCAACGGAATCAAGAGTTATACCAATGACATCATTGTCATTCATGACATTATCCTCAAGTAATTCGTCTAAATCGTTTTGGGTATATGTTGCAAAACCTTCCCCACCAATTGCATGTGCTAAAGAAATTATTTCAGCTAAAACTGTCGACGTTTGGTTAGTTTCTTTGAATTTTAACGTGTCAAAATGGCCTAAAATAATTATTAACAAATAATGCTTCTTGAAATAAAAACCGCATAAAAAAGTACGCATAAAAAGAGGACCGAGTGTATTTTCAATTACTCCCTTTAAACAACCCTTTCTATGACTCATATCTCTAAACAATTAATAAATACACTTTGTATACATTTGTGAAAAATAGTATTGTCAACATTCTTTGTGCAAAAATAGCACTTTAACTGAACAAAATAATATCTAAGCAGAATCTTAGGAAATGTATTTAGTTATTTTCACTAAATGTACTTGACAAAAGCATCGTTAATTGTACATTATTAATTTTATATACTTTCAATTATTCCACAAAATAACCTATTTCATGATTCACAACTATATAAATTTATAAACACACTTTGAATACATTTTTTATTCAAAACAATATCAACTTGTTTTATACAAAAATATCTACCTGAAAAACTTTAACTCAACAAAATAATATCTACACAAATCTGGGAGAGGTTTCGATTAATTCAAACATTCAATATTATTTTACATTTTTTGATATAGTTAAAGTTATAATTAAGTAAATATAATTTTTAATCATTTTATATTAAATAAAACAACAGTCTATTTTAGTATGTAGACATTTAATTGCTGCAATATATCTTATAAATAATAAAATGTTACCAAGATGGTGAAACACATAATATGCACAATGCTAGATATTTGATATAACGTTTGTATCATTAAACTCTTAAGTATACTATTGTGACAATATTTGTTTTACTATTGTACATCGATCATATATATTTTACATTTTCATATAGCTTAGATAGTATTGCCATTAAAGCATTGTATTGGAGTATGAGTTATTTCGATTATATAGATTGGATTCTAATGGTTCAAGGTATTTTCCATAAACATGCAATACATTCATGATTCACCATTTGTAATGATAAGAAATTTGTAAAATATTATAATAAAAATAATACTAGATTCTAATAACATTTACATATAGTACACATTTAGACAATTAGTTAACTAGGAGAAAAATTTAACAAAGTTCTCATTTCTTCTCTGAAAAGTACAAAATAATTAAAATTTAATTACAAAAAGTATTAAATAAATTTAAACTCTTTATATAATTGAGTTTCAACAAAAAAAAAACAACATCACAAAATAAAGATCTTTTAGTTGGTTGATTTATATATATTTTAAGAAGTAGATATTTATTAACAAAATATATTGAGTTATTAATCAAAATATATTTACAGCAAAAAGTATATTTTAATTACAATTTTTATTTAAAAAAAGATAATAACAAATATATATATATATATTTTAATACATTAATATACTTTGTTTATACACTGTTACGGCTTAATATTATATACACTTATTACATAATAACATTTAATACACGTATTTTATCATATGAATATATTGGGTTTGCAAGTAATTGATTGCGGATTTTGAATAAGGAAAAATTAACATTTTTGCTTAAAGTTGTTTTAGTTTTTTCTAATTGCATGTATGCAATGACGATCTAAATCGTTAATGAGTCTCATCAACTTCAACTGGACGGCCAGATCGTTGCGCATTTTTCAGTGAAAATCACCAGAACGAATTTTGGCACGGCTTTTCTTTCAAAGCTTCATTCCCATAAACGCCACACATAACTTGCGATGAGTTCTTGCCTTTTCGGAAATAATAAAGAAAATATATCTGACATGCACGTCTTATTCTTGTCCAACAAAACTAAATAACTAATCGAAACAATTGTTTTGCTAAATTCAAGTCAATGGAAGTCCAAACAACAAGAAAACAATATCTGTTATGTGCGTTGACAAAACAAAATAAGTAAAGACCACTTATTGATAAAATCCATAATCATTTAGTTACTATCCCAATAGTAGTAGGTTTAGTAACAGATTTAACTGCCATTTAACATTTACAATGTCACAAAATAAATACATCTGAATAAACTATAACTGTTTAAATATGTAACATAAAAAAAAACAATGATATATTTTTTTTTGAAATGATTCTGCGATAATGATATTATTTAAATTCATAAGATGATTATTCGATATTTACACATGCATACGATATTTATGAAATACTTCTAAATTACTTTCACGATGTAGGTTTTTGTTTCAGTAGTTCAGATGTTAAATATGTTACGAATGATATCCCGGTTAGACCGAAAACAATTATATACAGTAGTCCAATATAGACAATGTCGGTAATGAGCTAATAAATTCCAGTAAGTCTGACGGAGATAACTATCCTGATGTCAGGTGGTCCTGCGAAAAGGAGGCCCGAAGATCGGGCCATTGGCCTTATTTCAGGAATCATCTGAAGAGAGAAAAAAATATATAGAAATAAAATATGAATTATTAAATGAATGGATTAAAAGATCACTTACTTGCACCGCTTTTAAAGAAAACATCAGGTTGTTTAGCCAAGTCTGGTATGGCCACGCTGATTTTATCTAACCATTGTAGGTCTGATTTTTCGGGGGGCGGTCTTTCTGGATGAACTGGTATCCTCGGATTTCCAGATCTAATGTTGGACATACCGTTGATCTGCTCATTACTCATACTAGACATCAACGATTGCCTGCTTCTGAAGAAACAGATAATAGTATTTGTAGATTAGACCAAGAGTTAATGTATTATGGATATGTACGTAGTAATTAGATATTTTATTACCTAGGTCGTCGAGTGTGATTTGATGGGCCGCCTATTGGACGAAAACTGTGCTCATTACGTTGACCATATCTATACGAAGTTGGAGTGGTGTTCGTCGTAAGATCAATTATTGGTATATAGTTGGGTCTGCTTGTAGATGAAACATATGGCGATGGTTTTGAACGATCAATAGATCTTCTCCTCTGTAATGTGGAAGTTGATCTCTCTATGTGAAAGTCTGGAACCGGAGCTGTAAAATTATTGGAAATGGATGACATCGCCGTACGTTTCCTCGGGTTATGGTCTGAAGATTCCGTGTTAGGGTTGGTGTTCTTTGCAACAGATTCGGACGTGGAAGTTGAAAAATGCTCGTTGTATGACCTTTTCCGTGACGAATCGCTGGATCTAGGTGCATTATTGCAGCTGGGGCTTGGATGAACTACTGGAAAGGATGCTAAAATATTGGATGATGATGTGTTATAGTTTCTTTTTGTCACGGATTACTAATCGAATTACCAGAATTTTTGATAGCGGAGTCTGTTGGGTTGACTGGAACTGGAGCTGAAACTGAAGACATGGAACTGTCTCGGGACGATGTTGACGATCTCTTGCGTGTAGAATCAATCGAAGTACCGGTACTTATCAAGGAGGACTCAGCTGGAATATCTGTAACATCTGATGAAGGCATAGATCGACCGCGCGGCGACATTGTAGTTCTTTTGTGCAAGTTATCGTTATTGTACGATGTATTTCGTCGATTATCGGACTTTTTTGTTCTCTGCCGTGATATATGGGATTTGTCAATACGAGTGAAGCACGTATCTGCTCCGAACTCTGGTGAACATACCCTATATCCTTCCTCCCTGGAGATCGATGGAATGGCCGAACACGACAGAGATTTTGAAGAACAGGCGTTCGACGACGTTTCCTCACAGTCGTCCGCTCTATTCCTCGAATTACCTAATGTAGACAGAAATTCGTTACTTACAATTTCAAAACCTTTCGGTTTTGGAAGTTTGTTTATGTCCATCTTCTGCACGTAATTAAAGAGCTCGTTGGCTAAATCGACTTGTTCTGAATTCTCATCGACAAGATCTTCCAAACCCTCAACGCGGGTTGTGTTTGTGTTGGATAGTTCTTCTAGTTTAGGTAGATTGCATTCCACCAATTCCTCTATATCCTTACCGGTTATAACGGCTGATAATCTTTCTCTCTCGACCGGTCGCAGTGGTGAGTTCCTCGACGGCGAGCATTTCCTTGGCGGAGGAGCAACTCTGGACCGAAGATTCCTTCTCGTGGTGTACGGTTCCAAATTGTTTAGCTTTGCTTTCGATTCGGATTGTGCGTTAGATCTTAAAGGAACCATTTCATCTTCGTCTGTGTCGTCAATGATTTCTATAATTTGCGATTGGCTCTGTTCGCTTGATGCTTCAGTTTTGCTTCTTGAATATTCCTCATCAGAGTTTCTTTTATGTTCGTGACCTGTTTCATGCGAAGGTTGACGTTTGTCTTCTGGACTCGTTTCAGCCGCTGCGACATCATTATCATCAATCACCTGCGCTGGTGGCTGAGATTCCGTTTGTGGTATGGGTATAAAATAAGATTGCATCTCATTGCAACTCATTAGAGAAGCCACTTCTTCTTGTTTTAATACAATATCGACTATTTCGGTTTCCATTGGTTCAACGACGACCGGGTTTTGAACTGCTGGCACATTGTTGATGTAATCACCATCACTTTCAGCGTTAGTCTGTTTGCAAATAATATTTTCATCTACTGGGGTTATGAAATACTCTTCGCCGTAATTGTAAATACTGTCCTGGTCCGGATACTGATAATCGCTACTTCCAGATGGTGATGGATTCAGCGATGTACTTTGGGCTTCTCTTAAACTGTTGTTTGGCATTAGCGGACCCAAGGACACGGCCTCATTTTCACTGGATTTAGTATCACTCTTATTATTATCTTCATCTATGTGTGTTAAAGTCTTAACTGTATCTTGTTTGTAATGAGAAATAACTATGGCATTAGCATCATCTGTATTTCTTACAACTGAAAGATCTGGTAAGGTGAAGTCCGTTAGTGCATCGATCGGTTTGCAAGTAATTTCCTTATTCAATTTTACAGGCTCCTCGCATTTGATTTCGGTTTCATTAATATGCACCTCTTCTGAAGTTCTATCTATGGGTAGAACAACAGGCACAGCAGGCTCTTTCATTTTTTTATCTTGGAAAAGTTCTTTATTCAGAACTAGTTGTTTTGAATTATTTACTTGGTAAACGAGGTCTTTTGGTTTGTTAGCTTGAGATATTTTAATATTCGCATCTCGATCATTTAGTTTGATAAATTGGTAAACTGTTTTCGAAAGATCTTTCAGTTTTTTAACATGGAAAACTTCCTCTTTTGGTATGGTATGATGTTGAACGTTTCTAAATTGTAACATGTTCTTGTTGACAATGGGTTCTGTTTGTTTTATAACTTGTAAATTCATATTCATTACTGGTTCCTGAACTTTCATAACTTGAGAAACAATTTTAACATGTGCATCATTATTTTCCACTGCAGGTTCTTTTAATACATGTGGAGTAGTCATATTGACGAAAGGTTCTTTTACTTTTTTAACTGGCGAAGTAGTTTTATTGACAATGGATTGTTTTTCTCTTTCTACAACTAAAACATTTGTTGCAATTGCAGATTCCATACTTGGTTCAGTTTCTTTCAGTTTTTTAACATATGATACATCCATAGTGACGATAGATTCTTTAGGGGTAAAAACATCCCTATTCAATGTAGGTTCATTTGGTTTCTTAACATGTAAAACTGCCATATTCATGACAGGTTCTGATACTTTCTTTATATGTGGTTCATTCGTATTCACGACAATTTCTGTCGATTTATTAACATGTGAAACATCCATATTCAAAACAGGGTCATTTGGTGTCTTATCATATTTTACAGCCATATTCATGATAGGTTCTGGTATATTCTTTGTAAGTGATACATTCGTTTTGACGACAGGTTCATTTGGTTTCTTAACTTGTGAAACATCAATATTTAATAAAGGATCATTTGGTTTTTTATTATGTAAAACAGACATATTATGGATAGATTCTGGTAATTTCTTAATAAGTGATATATTCGTGTTCATGGCAACTGTTGTTGATTTCTTAACATGTGGAACATCCATATTCAAAGCTGGTTTATTTAGTTTCACGGCAGTTTCTTTCGATTCCTTAACATGTGACACACCCATAGTTAAAACAGGTTCATTTGGGGTCTTATCATGCATTACAGCCATATTCATTATAGGTTCTGGTATATTCTTTGTAAGTGATACATTCGTATTGACGACAGGTTCATTTCGTTTCTTAACTTGTGAAACATCCATATTCAAAGCAGGTTCCTCTGGTTTCTTAACATTTGAAACTGCCATATTCATAATAGGTTCTGGTAATTTCTTTATATATGGTACATTCGTATTTACAGCAGGTTCTTTCAATTTCATAACACGTAAAACATCCGTATTCATGGTAGGTTCTGGTAATTTCTTAATTTGTGGTACATTTGTATTTACAATAGGATCTTTCGTTTTATTAACATGTGAAACATCCATATTCACAATAGGTAATTTTGTATTATGTGGTGAATTCATATTCATTACAGGTTCTTTTGGTATCTTAGCATTTGAAACATCAATCTTCAATACAGGATCATTTGGTTTCACGATAATTTCTTTCCATTCGTTAAGATGTGTAACATCTACATTCAGAACAGCTTCATTTGATTTCTTAGCATGTAAAACCGTCATATCCGTGATAGGTTCTGGTAATTTCTGAATATGTGATACATTCGTATTCATGACGGATTCTATTGGTTTCTTAACAGGTGAAATGTCCATATTCTTAACATTGTCTTTAGGTTTTGTAACATGTGAAGTAGCCATATTCAAAACAGGTTCATTTGGTTCTTTACTATGTAAAGTCATGACAGTTTCTTGTAATTTTTCAACATGTGCTAAATGCCTATCCACAACAGGTTCATGAAGTTTTTTAATGTCCATATTTATAACAACTTCGTTTAGTTTCTTATCGTGCGAAATTGCCATATTAATAGGCTCATTTGAATTCTTACAATGTGAAACAGCCATATTCACAACAGATTCCTTCGATTGCTTAATATGAGAAACATCCATATTTATTGGTGCGTTTGGTTTTATTTTATGTGAAGCAGCCATATTAATGACAGTTTCTTGTAATTTCTTAACATGTAATTTATGTATATTCTCGACAGGTGGTGTCGTTATGTTAACAAGTGAAGCTTCAATATTCAAGGCAGGTTCATTTGGTATCTTATCATGTGGTAGGTTCATAATTGGTTCTTCTAACTTCTTAATACGTGAAACATCCATATTTACGATAGGTTTCTTTGGTTCACTATCATGTGAAACAGCCA
>JAFMTC010000129.1:1448344-1502173 GCA_018845635.1 Nicrophorus orbicollis
ATGATATTGACAAGTTCTTGTAACTTCTTAACACGTGGAACATTAATATTTATGACAGGTTCATTTTGTTTCATCATATGTAAAGCAGCCATATTCATTGGAGGTTCTAGTGGATTCATATTATGTGAAGCATGTATATACATGAGAGGTTCTTGTAACTTCTTAATATGTGAAAAATCCATATTTATAACAGGTTCCTTCGGTTTCTTAACATGTAAAGCAGCCACATTGACGACAGGTTCTTTTGGATTCTTATTAAGTGGAACAGCCATATTCATGGGAGGTTCTTGTACCTTCTTAACATTTGAAATAAGCATATTAAAAACAGGTTTATTTATTATGTGTGAAAAGATTGTACTTACAGCAGGTTCTTCGTGTTTGTTAAAGTTGGAAACACCAGTACGCACCGCGGGATCGGCGTTTAATTTGACCAATGTTATTTCCGCCATATCCTCGGCAGGCATCATTTGTGATTTCATCTTTTCCTGATTATTCGTGGAGAGCCTAACTAAAACATCGTTAATAGATTTACGTTTCTCGTCCGGCGTTCGAACAGTTTTCTTGTCCTTCTTCGTATCGACAGCATCAACTGCAAGCTCTGGATTTATTTTCAATTTCTTAATCAAATGCTCCACTTCCGGAGAGCATTTTCGCTTCAGCGGATTTTGATAGGTTATAGGTGTTAAAACCGCATTCCGTTGCAGATCTTGCCTCTTCGTGTGACTTATTTGTTCCTCGTTTTGTACATGTATAGATGGATTTCTTGATTTCACAACTACACTCTCGTGGACTATTATGTCTTTAGCATTGCATACTTTAGGTTGAGATTTATGATTAAACTTATTTTGCACAATCACATTACTTTGAACTTCATTAACGTATTTGGGTGGTTCATAATTGATTCGAGTAATGCTGACACTTTCATCTCTGCATAAATTTTCGATGAGCTTACGTTCGCTATCCTTCACTTGAATTTTTAACAGCACATCGCTATCTTTTGGTTCTTTAGAAATCGAATGCCTTAGAGCATGATTCCTAGACAAGTTTCTAGAATTAACGTTAACCAATCGTTCCTTGTCTAAGTTTGATCCGCAATCAACTTTGTAATTTATTATAATACTTTCTGAAGGGTTCGGTGCTACGTTGTAAGTTGTATATTCACTTTTCTTCTGGTTATCCCTTTCTCGTACATGTTCTTTGCACGATAGATCAACGGCTTGAACTTCCTGTTCTTCAGATTGCGATGGGATTGTTTGTAATCTATCAGCATGGTTTTCAATAAATCCAATATCCAGATTTTGAAACTGGACGTTTCCATATTGTTGTTCGTGTAATAATTTTGCTGATTTCAAGGTAACTTCATGCGTTCTTTCCATCGACGTGTTGTCACTTTTAGCCTCATAGATTTTAAACAAATTCGTAACGTCTATACTTTTGTGATCATGTGAATCTGCGGATGCTCTTCTATTTGTAGGTTCGATAGTATTTTGGGATAATTCACTCTTTGACCTGAAAGATCGTCGTAACGGTATATCCTGCCTGTTATCCACATGTTCGAAGACACCAGTTGCTTCGTCCTTAGCAATATTTCCAAGAATAACGTCAATTCTATGATCAGTTGGTTTCTTCACTTCGCAGTCAACGGGAGGAACAATTTCTGGTTGTATCAAAGGTTCACAAGCTGGTTTAACTGTTATTGGCTTTTCTAGCATCGCTTCCTTTACCTCCTTTATGACCGAGCATTGAATATTTTCTGGTTGAACATCTTCTTTGATTTCATCAGATATAACTAATTTACCTTCATAACTATCGTCGCTGTCATCGTTTTCCTGCTGAAATTTTGGTGTTTGATTATTAATATATTTATTCTGTTCATTAAAATCTTCTAACATATCGCAAGCTACAGCTGCTAAAGTGTTTAAACTATGCTGTTGAACAACTGAAATACGAGGAGTGATTATTGGACACAATTCTTGTGTTTCCTGCGCATATGGGTAGGGTGTTTCAAGTACCGTTTGCTGTTCTGGTTCTTCTTGAAATCTACTCAAAAATTTTACTTCATTTCCATCATTCAGAAACGTCATAATATTCTTAGCACTTGGTTCTACAACTTTAATTTTCTTCGGTCTACCTCTGGGTCTCTTTGGACCAATTGGAGCTTTTGGTTTTCTTGGAGCTCTTGGTTTTCTTGGAGCTTTTGGTTTTCTTGGAGCTCTAGGTTTTCTTGGAGCTCTTGGTTTCGGTATTTTTACAGCTTTCGGTTTAGCTGTTAGTGTGACTCTTGGTTTTCGTGTTTTTACCACTTTTGGTTTCGGAGTTGAAACTGCTTTTAGTTTTTGTTTTGCTTCTGCATTTGGTGTCGTTGCTTCCACTCTCGATACTGCTTCCGCTTTTGGTTCTGGTATTGCTTCCACTATTGGTTTCGGAATTATTTTGGCTTCTGATTTCGATGTTGTTTGCTCTTTTGGTTTCCGTGTTGATGTTGCTTTCGGTTTTGGTGCCGCTTTTAGTTTCGGTGTTGCTTTTGCTTGTAGTTCAGTCGTTGCTTCCACCGTTGGTTTCGACGTTGCTTCCACTTTTAGTTTCGGTGTTGATTCAGTACTTCTTTTAGGAGTTACATCTGCAGTTGGTATTGAAGTTGTTTCCACTATTAACTCCGGTGTTGATTCACCATTTCTTTTAGTTGATGTTTCTCTATTTCGTTTAGGTGTTGCTTGCACATTTGGATTCGGCGTTATTTCCACATTTAACTTTGGCGACTCGTCTGCTTTTTGTTTAGGTGTTGATTCCACATTTGGTTTCGGTGTTGTTTCCACATGTAACTTCGATTTTGTTTCTGCATTTCGTTTAGGTGTTGCTTCCACATTTGGATTCGGCGTTATTTCCACATTTAACTTTGGCGTTTCTTCGGTTTTTTGTTTAGGTGTTGATTCCACATTGGGTGTTGACGTTGTTTCCACATTTAACTTCAGCGTTCCTTCTACATTTAGTGTTGATGTTGCTTCAACTTGTGGTTTCGGAGTTTCTGGTACTTTTGGTTTCGACGATACTTCCACTTTTCGTTTTGGTGTTGTTACTGTTTTTGATTTCGGGGTTGTTTTCACATTTAATTTCGGTGTTGCCTCTGCATTTCTTTTAGGTGTTGATACAACATTTGGTTTCGGAGTTTCTTCTGCCTTTGGCTTCGATTTTGCTGCAACTTTGTGTTTCGGTGTTCCTTCCACTTTTGGTTTCATTTTTATTTCCGTATTTAACTTCGATCTTGATTCCGCCTTAGGAGTTTCTTCAACATTTGCTTTCGGCGTTGATTCCACATTTAACTGAGGATTTGTTTTAGCTTTTAATTTTCGTTTTACTACTAGTTTTGATTTCGGTATTGCTGTTGTTTTCGATTTCGCTGTCGCTCTTGTGTTTGGTGTTCTTGTTTTTGGTGCTATTGGCACTCTTGTATTCAATGTTATAACATCTTTTGCTTTCGTTGCTGCTGCCGCTCTTGTTTCTTCCATTTTCCTCTTCATTCCTCTGGTTTCCATCTTTTCGACATACTGGTTAGATTTATTAAGCCATATGTCCATTGAGTCGTCCATATCTTTCAGCTTCACCGTCGATAATCTTGCATTTGCCCTTGTTTTTGCAGCTCTGGATGTCCTTTTATCACTGTCTGACATCATTTGAATATAGATTGCTTCTTCCAAATCTTTCCACAAATCTTGATCAATTTCCGCAGATCTTGACTCATCATAATTCTTTTTTGTCATGGCTTTTTTTGCAGGTGGCGCAACGTATTCTATCAAGAAACGATCATTAGAACTGTCATCGCTACTTGTATCAATTTGCAATCTTGGTGTGGACTTTAAACTATCCAAACTGTCTTCGCTAAACAACTCTTCGAACGGCGCAGCATCAGCCTTTTTGTTAACACATTCTTTATCCAAAACAACTTGTTCAGAAAGACACTCATTTGATAAGCCGGTATCGGTATTCAATGATTTTGAAACATTTCCCTCGATAATCGTTTTCATATCTTTATTGGTTTTTTGACTATGTATTTCATTTTCTACGTATTCATCGACCGCAAATAAATCAGATTCATTTGAAGATACTATCACATTTTTATCATTTGATTTAGTTTTACTTTCAACATTGCACTCTGCTATATTAATTGAAGATATATTTTTATCAATTAACGCCGTTTCATTTTCAACATTGTGCTCTGCTAAATCACTTGTTGGCTTCTTAGTCCCTATAACAATTTCAGATTCTTTTATAATTCCTTTATCAATTTCGCAAATGTTTGCTTGTGATCGTATATCTTCTGTACAAAGTGGAATATCGTTATTTTTTTCATCTTCGCGATTTTCTGTAATTGTTTCCATTATATTTTCAGAGGGGCACATACCGGTTACTTCTGATAATATTTCTTCTGAAACCTGCTCTTTCTGATTTCCAACAGTGTCATCAAATAACACATCTTCATTCGAAGTCTCGTCCAAAGAAATACTATCGTTTATCGAAACAGTTATCGACCCAGAACTATCTTCCGATTGAACTTTCATTTTATCATCAGAAATAGTGTTATATAATTCTTCCAAGACTGGATATGAAGTACAAATGTCTTTTGTTGTTGCCTCCTCCTTTTCATTAAAGTCTTTTGTAACGTCACCTTTGTATAGTGTAATCATTTCATGTTCATAATCATTTGAAAGACCTTCGATCATATCTAGCTGAATAAAATTTATAGCTTCATTATAATTTATTTCGTCACTAATCTCCGGAACTTCAGCGGGTAATATTTCGGATTCATTTGTTAGTATTTCGCACGCGGGATTTTGCTGCGATTCATCAATTACATTATGTTTTGTAGGATGTTCAGCTTCTGTTTCAGTTATATTATTTACCTGATGATTCTCAGTCTCCACTTTTCCTGAATTGGGTAAAATAGATTTTAAAGTTTGAAATATCTTCTCTTCATTTAAATCAGTTCGACTTTCCAAATGTTTGGCCATGGTCGGTCTAGATAGTATTTCCATAATCTTTGGATATAAGCTTTCGTAAGATTCAACTTGTATACTAATTTCTTTTGCGGGATTATCTGTTTGTGCAAAATTAGCAGATTTAACGCAATTACTTTCTTCGTCATGAATTGCTTCCTTTTCTGGTTCATTAATTTGACTGTTTGGCATATCTTTTTCCTCTTGCCGAATGTCTTGTCTTTTTACGTTAGTACAAGGTTCCATTACATTTGCATTCATTTTAATAACATCAAAATTCGTGTCTTTATTATTTTCATTAATTAACGAACATTCGTGGACAGTCTGAATTGCTTGGTAGCTTTCATTTTGACCAACGTCTGAGTTTAAATGTGCACCATTTACAATAGACTCTTGGCATTCGTTTACAGAATATTCGATAGTTTCTATTATTGCATCTTTCAGAGAAACATTTTTATTTTGCATCATATTGTTACACACTATATCATCCATTAACGAGTTTTCATCAGGTTGCTTATTATCAAAAGCATTATTTGAAATGCTATCTTCTGGTATAATTTCACTCATTATTAAAGAAGTTTTAATAATATCTCTACGTTTTGATACATTACCAAGCATTGTTGTTTTTTCGTTGATATTTGGTATATTTTTTGTTGAATCCTTTGATTTGACCGGACAATTTTCTTGAATTTCGTCAGTGACTTGTGCCACTTTTTGTTGTTGCGCAGATTTGTTAATGTTTTCTATTTCAATCAAGGTGGTTTGCAAAACCGTAGAATCATTTGGTTGTTCTATATTTACTTCAGTACTAGGCTCTGTTACAATAATTTCTTCCTTGATTATTGTTGGATCAATTGTATTTGTACCTTTTACCAGAGAATTATTTTGCATTTTATTCAATTTTAAATTTCCCAATATATTTATTTTATTAACCTGCCGATGTGGATTGCTTGAATAATCAGGTGCAAAAAGCAATAAATTTTTATTATTACTTACTGAAGCTTTCTTTAAGTTGGTCATTATTGTATTATGTTTCTTGTTTCTGGAATCAACTTGTTTAATACAAAACCTATTACTCTCGTATGCTAATTCACTTGGTAGAGGCAACTGTAGCATTTTGTCATGCTCGAGCATTTTATTCTTAAAATTGGGTTCATCCCATTTGAACGATGTTGTTCTTAAATCTCTGTGGTGATGCACGCTTGTTGGTTGCTCCTGATATATATTTCTTAGATTTCCATGTGGATGAGGAAGATTGTCAGAATAAGACTTCTTGAGGTTTACGGAATCTCGATATTTGTCGCATAGAAACGTTCTTCTATCTTGTTCAGGAAGCCAGTTAGATTTTCCTGAATTGTTATCCATGCATTTATTCATCTTGTATAGTGGATTAATGAACAAGGTCGAATTGTTCGTAGCATGTGAAAAATGAGTGGATTTATGTTTCACATTATCATTTTCTGGACAGATTGAAGATGTATCACTGCTATCCATGTAATACATATTTGGTGATTCATCAAATAAATTCTCATTATAACTATCATCTGAGTGCGAAGATGAAAACACTCCATTCCTATCAGAGTACCGAAGCTGCATTACATTCGAAGGTGGATCAATTTCATACGAAGTCGAGGGATTCTCGTCATCTGAATATCGCAAATTGTTTGTATGATATTGTCTATAATTGCTTTGGACTTTTTGTCTTCTAAGATCATCCAAATATCGCGATTTATTATGAATGTAGCATTTTTCTTTAGGCTTATTTCTTATATAAATAGATGATCTTCTAGAAAGATGTTGCCTGCTCTCATCGTAATGTCTTCCTTTTTTGAACATTCGGTTATGTCTCTGGTTCGGTGAATGATGTCTATGTCTGTTTTTCTTCAGTTCAATGTAATTTAGAAAGTCATCAGTATCAATTTCAGAACTAGATCCAACAGATTTCCTTCGACTGTTTACATTCATCAATGTTTGCATTTTAAAGTCAGGTCTAATTCGATACATAGATTTTGCACCAACTTTTCTATATTCTCGTGAAGGAATTGCACGAAATTGATGCGGACGTCTATCGAAATGTCTGTTATCTAAAGATTCTTTATCTGAATATATAGTGCTTTTTTGTTCCTCCTTAATCTCTTCTGATATAGCATTTGAATTACCTTGACCCACGTTATTGCGCGAATGACTTTCGTTTCTTCTACAGCTTTGGGCTTTTGCCATTTGAAGATCAAATTTACTTAAATAAATTGATTTTAAATTTTCATTGCGATTTGTTAATTTCAGACAATCCGGCTGCAATTTCATCTGACTCTCCAATAAGATATCTTCATTCTCTGTTTCTTCTTTAATGGTTGCTTGACTATTATCTATCATTATTCCAGTTAATTTCTTATTAAGATTATTGGATTCTTTTGGATTCCTTTTATTTGGTTTAACCTTATTGACGATTTTACTTGTTCCTTGTTTATTGTTAAAAATTATTTGCGATGATTTATCCTTGGAGATATTAACTATTTCTTTTGATAATTTTGGAATGGTTTTTTGTACATCAACAGCTTTTATCGCTATATTGGTTGTATCCTTAGGAACTTTAGATGTTTCATTATGTTCTATCACATTGGCAACATCTTCTTTTTCTGTCTTTATTTCTTTAATGACTTCTTGTTTATCAACGATCTTTGTTGGTGATGCAAACCCATTGACAACTGACTTGTTTATAACTTTTTGTTTATCTCCTTTTCCTTGAGGACATGCTTCCTTAGCAATACAAACCTTTATTAACTTATTACCATGTTCATCACGTGTTTTTCCTTTTGGAATTTTCTCAATATTGGTACTTATTTGTTCGTTCATTGTCATTCCTTCAGATGCACATGTATTAAGTTGCAATATCTCTTGAACTGGTTCTGTTGGTTCAACTTTTATTGTTTCTTGATTTTCAACTTCAATTCCTTCAGAATTTTGAATTACTTGAGAAAATGTTTTGTTGGATACTTTGTCTTGTCTCGTCGGCCTGAGAGAATCCTTATCAACATCTGAAGATGTTGGTAAACACGTAATAACGGACATTTCATTAACTAACTTGTTAGTACTTTCTGGCTTGTTCTGGATATTTGTAGCTGTATTAACATTAACTTCTCCTATTTTTTCAGTGATTTCTTTTTCACTAGCTGTCTGCTTTAGAGGATTTGATAACTCATCAGCAAACTTAGCCTTTTCTTTTGGAATGGTCACCATAAGTTTCTGTTCATTACCTGTTTTTTCGATTATTAACTTGTCATTAAGTTCGTGTTTCCTCTCCATTGTTGTTTGATGATATGTTGCTTTAGCAACATACATTTTTTCTTTTGTTACTTCATTAACAGTTACATGTTTATCATCAGCTTTATTAACATTGCCTGGTAAATTCTTTGCAAGATTATCTGTTTTTTCACGAAGCATATTATTAGTGTTTTGCTTATCAACTGTATTGATGATCGGGTTTTTAATTAAAGTGTCAGTGGCCACTGGTTTCGTTGTTATCGTTGGATTGTAGGATGCAACTTTAGGAATTTCAAGTTTTTCTTGAACGGTTTTTTGTTTACCTTCTGTTTTTTCAATTGTCCGTGGAAAACTCTTTGTAAGATTAACTGTTTCTTCACGAAACTTAGAGTTAGTCTTTTGTTTATCAACTATCAGTGGTTTAGATTTGATAATATTAACGTCCGGTTCGGTATCTTCTGGTTTTCTCATATCCTTGCTAACATCAACATTTGACGTTTCTTCATATTTTTCTATTATTTTTTGTTCACCATCTGTCCATTTAATTGTCTCTGGTAAATTCTTCGCAAAATTATCTGCTTCTTTCCGAAAATAACATTTTTTCATATCAACGCCCGGTTTTTCAATCATTAAAGAGCTATTCATTTCCGATTTCCTCTCTGGATTAGCTTGGTCGGTTGTGGTCATAGCAACATCAACTTTGTCTTTTGTTACTACTTTAATTGTTTCTTTTTTACCAACTGTTTTTTCAATTGCTTCTGGAATATTCTTCGTAAGATTATCTGCTTCTTTCCGAAAATTACATTTATTCTTATCAACACTAGGTGCATCAATCACTAAGGAGTTAGTTATTTCTGGATTTCTCTCTGGCATAGCTTGTTGGATTGTGGTAATTTCAACATTTACTTTGTCCTTTGTTGCTACTTTCATTGTTTCTTTTTTATCAACTGTTTTTTCAATTGCTTCTGGAATATTCTTCTTAAGATTATCTGCTTCTTTCCGAAAATTACATTTATCCTTATCAATACTAGTAGTATCAATCGTTAAAGAGTTAATAATTTCTGGATTTCTCCCTGGCATAGCTTGTTGGATTGTGGTAATTTCAACATTTACTTTGTCTTTTGTTACTACTTTAATTGTTTCTTTTTTACCAACTGTTTTTTCAATTGCTTCTGGAATATTCTTCGTAAGATTATTTGCTTCTTTCCGAAAATTACATATATTCTTATTATCACTAGGTGTATCAATCATTAAAGAGTTAGTTATTTCTGAATTTCTCTCTGGCATAGCTTGTTGGATTGTGGTAATAGCAATATTTACTTTGTCTTTGTTTGCTACTTTAATTGTTTCTTTTTCGTCAACTGTTTTTTCAATTGCTTCAGGAAAATTCTTCGTAAGATTATCTGCTTCTTTCCGAAAATTACATCTATTCTTATCAACACTAGGTATGTCAATCATTAAAGAGTTATTAATTTCTGGATTCCTCTCTGGCGTAACTTGTTGGATTGTTGTAATAGCAACATCTACTTTATCTTTTGTTACTTCTTTAATTGTTTCTTGTTGACCACCGGTCTTTCTACTTGTTTCTGGTAAATCCTTTTCAACGTTCGGTTTTTCAATAATTAAAGAGTTACTAATTACTGGTTTCTTCTGTATCGATGTTTTGTGGAACGAAGCTTTGGCAACATCAACATTGTCGTTTATTATTTCTTTAATTGTTTCTTGTTTACCGCCGGTCTTTTCAATTGTTTCTGGTAAATTCTTCGTAAGATTAACTGTTTCTTTCCGAAAAGTACATTTATTGTTATCAGTTTTCGGTTTTTCACGCATAGAAGAATTATTAATTTTCGATTTCCTCTCTGGCGTAGCTTGGTGAATTATGGCCATATCAACATCATCGCTGTCTTTTATTACTTCTGTAATTGCTTCTTGCTTACCATCTGTCTTTTTAATGGTTTCTGGTAAATTCTTAGCAAGATTAACTGCTTCTTTCCGAAAATTACAATTTTTTATATTATGGTCCGGGTTTTCAGTAATTAAAGAGTCATTAATTTCTGGTTTCCTCTTTGGCATTGCATGGTGCATTATGGCCATATCAACATCTACTTTGTCTTTAATTATTTCTTGCTTACCATCTGTCTTTTTAATGGTTTCTGGTAAATTCTTCGCAATATTAACTGCTTCTTTCGGAAAATTACAGTTATTGACATCAACATCCCGGTTTTCAATCATTCCTTGGCAAGATGTAGTAGAAAGGGAAGATGTAGAAACATCGACTCCTATTTTTGCCATTTCCATCTTTCTTTCTCGTTTATCTAATGTTTGTGTCACTGATTGTTGTAAACTCTTAACAACATCAGTTCTTTCATTTTCAATATTCTTAACAAAATCGGTTGTTTCTTTTGAAGCATTTTTAGCAATATTTGCTGTTTGTTTTGGATCATTAACTGTCAGAGGTTTAACTTGGAGGTCCGGTTTTTTCATCATTGAGGTATCATTACTTTTTTCGGTATCTCGTATCGTTGTTCCAGGAAGTTTAATATTGGCAATATTAAATTTAATCGTTTTCTTAGCAGCTTCTCCATCTGCCCTTCTGATTGGTTGTATCAAATTCGCATCTTCAAAGACCTGTTGATTAGCAACTGCCATTCCTTTAGATTTATTCATATTGAAGTCTCGTTTTACAACCGCTAAGTTGTGAGATGTAGTCTCAACTTTTTCAACAGTCTTTCTCTTAATCATGTGTTGTTTCCCAACTGGCATCTTTGAACCTTTAGCAGCAATAGCCGTTTCTTTTGGAATACTTTTAACAAACTTTTGTTTATCGACTATAATTGATTTGTTTTGAGCTATTGCTTTAAGAGATGTGGCTTTAGCAAGTTCAACTTTTTCTTTTGTTACATATTGAATATTATTATTGGACTTTTGTTTGTTAATAATTGATGCATTTGATTTATTAATACTGAGGTCTGTTTTTTTTGTGGTATTTACTTTTTGTCTCTGCTCCGACACCCTTTGCGATGGCGCAGCATTAGAATCAGAATCGCGTCTTGTTATTTTTGGGTTGAAGTTTGAGTTAGTTGGGATTTTTTTACTGTTCATAGATTTGGACAAACATTCTGCTGTTTTTTCCGTTAAGTTATTAACGAAATTCTGTTTGCCCACTGTTTTTGATGTTAATACTTCATTGTTAGGATTTTGTAATTTTGATGAAGAATGAGCAACTAATTGATCTTTTTCTGAGGGTGAATCGGTTTGCATCGCGTTTGAATTAATAGAAATTTTCTCAAATGTCTTCGGCAATTCAAAATGTACAGATTTCGTATTAGATATCACTGTTGAATTACTCGTGTCATTGTGAACTGTAGCTGCAACACTTGAAATAACGGGTGAAGGTAATTTGTCAATACTTGCTTCTTCAATTATTTCTAATGTATCCATGGGTTCGTCTGCAACTTCAGGTCCTAAGGGCTTTTCTTTGGCGTTGTCTTTCGTCGACGTATTTGGTTCAACCGCATCCATTTCAACGTCTTCATCGTCTATTATAGAAATTATTTGCGGAATTATTTCTACCTCTTGCACTTCGTTATCCGAATCACTTTTTGCCGTGTGTCTTGCTTTCCTTCTCCTATTGAAACATTTTACTCTTTGGCCTTTCTTTACCTTCGATACCTAAAAATATATATTATATAAAATGTTCTGAATCGAAGTTCTGTCAACGTACAACTTCTTCGCTGTCAGTCTCTTCGTAATCGGAACCATAGTCCTCCACATATGGTAAAAACACTTTATTAGTCCAAATTGGGCGGGCGGCATAAGGTGGTTGCAAAGCAAAACATTTAATATCCTCGATTAGCTTATTATATTCTTCGTCCAACGGCCTGTTGTTACATGAACAAAATTAGTATATAATTGTTAACTGTCCGCTAGTATAAATACCGTATGAAGTCTGAGAAGTAATTCTTTTTCAAGATACGATTCGCTCTCACCAATATTTTCAGGGTGATGAACTTTTGGTTCTTAACAGTAGAAAACATTTGCTGCAGCAACCCAACCACCCGTTGTTCCACTTCCTCCTGCGGTTTTTCCAATATATTCATTACTTCCATCTCCAACACAACGTATTGAATAAGAAAATCCATTAACACCAAACAATATGGGTATCTTCTCGAAATCTTAAAGAAAAATGTAATGATAGTATTTCTCGCTGAAAACTGTATTTATATTAGTATACCTTTTGAATTTCCTTATTGTATTTCTGAAGAAACTCAACAACATAGATTACTTCATTAAGAAACCGTTGGGTGTGTTTAGCTTGAGATGGTGCGTATGTTAACAAGCTAAAACGAAACAAATGCATTTAAAACATAAAGTAATAATGCACAATAAGTTATCGACTATAATTATATCATATTGTCCTGAATTTTCCTTGATAAATTATTGTTAGAATATAACTTTACCTGTCGTCCAAATATTAAGAGTAGGTAAAAACGTAATTCTCGGCCATCGTAAGAAATTAACTAAGTACGAATTTAGTTTGAGAAATATAGCATGCATGAATAAGTGATATTATTAATTTTATATTCGATTGATTGAATAACAAAATACGGATTTTTGAGTATGCAAGAATATTGAAATTGAAACAAGAAAAAACTGTTGAATTCTTCTTCGAATCTGGATATTCTTCTCAATTCTTCATTCTTCTTGTGGCCGGTTTAAGTTCGTAAACGAATGCAAATCATCTACTTGAATATGAATAAATACCTTAACTGGTTTGTCGCTATTATTCTTGTGTAATAAATATCGTAATCTGTCAAAGCGTCTATTCGGTAACGTTGATCTACAACTTAAGTATTAAAATTTCGTACCGTCCATTTTGGACTTTTTCATCGATCTTACCA
This sequence comes from Nicrophorus orbicollis, assembly GCA_018845635.1. Taxonomy (NCBI): domain Eukaryota; kingdom Metazoa; phylum Arthropoda; class Insecta; order Coleoptera; family Silphidae; genus Nicrophorus; species Nicrophorus orbicollis. The sequence goes on from JAFMTC010000129.1 coordinate 1,461,498, forward strand.
TCTTGACATAGAGGTGTCACCAAAATGATCTTTTCTATGTCGACCTCATCGTCATCAATTATATGCACTATTTCCATTTTGTTGCTGAAAAAGAAAATACACTTTAGAAATATATATATATATATTATGTATACTAGTTTAATATTAATGTTTTCTTCCTAACTAAATCATAGTAATTAAGGTAATATTATAATTCATTAATTTCGAAATTTCAACCTAAGTTACTTGATGTAATAAGTTTTTCTATGGAATTATAGTATATTGATCTATTTTATAGAAAAATGAATCTTAGTACGTTGAAGAATGTTATAAGGAAGGTTAAATACCTCTGACTTAGTTTTCATTATATAATAAAATAAGCTTAAATTTTATGAATTAAAGTTAATTATTTCAACAATCACTATATTATTTTTGTAATTAAGTTTTTAATTTAAAAATCTAATTAAAAAATTGTATGCATAATAAAGAAATAATGGGATTTCATTCTTTACAATCTATGATTTATTATGGAAAGTTTATAATTAATGTTTATTTCCTTTATTTAATCAATTATTAATTGTTAATTCTTCAAGTGTTGTAAATGTCAAAATAATATTTGATTACTTCAAGCTTTCTAATCGTAAGCAAGTAAATAATTTATCATTGTCAATTTCAAAATGCCATATTGTGACAGTTACTACATGTCTCCTATTGACTGATGTCAGTTTGACAGATGTGAATATGGACAGATAGATTGATCCACATTTTATTTTGAATCTCAAGTGTTTCATAAAGAATCAAGGATTCTTTCAAAAAGTAATCTCCGATCCGTTCTCAGTCACTAATCTCGTAGCCTCAAACAACTACTCCAATAATGAACTATTCCTAAAATTCTGTAGAATGGCGAAGATTTTCCTACATAAAATCATTATTTAAAAATTCTTAAAATTGAACGCGATGGATGAAATTTTACCTTCTGACCGGATTTGTATTGCGTAATAATCTCAATAAGATATAATGAATTCAGAATTAGTGCAATTAAGATTTTACAATTTCACACCAATCAATTTGAAATTATCAATATTATTTTGTCCATATTGTCCTATATCCACTTGAAATAGATGTATCAATTCTAGTAAATTCATATATTTTTTTCCCCAAAATAGTTTCTCTACATCTATTTATTGGAAATGATATATTAGAAAAATCATTAAATATGATAGATCGTTAACTGTCTAAAGTTGTATTGTATAGAAACCGTGCAAAAAGAATACTGTACAATCGGTACATTTTTTGTTTCGAGTTGGAAACTGAGAGTACACGAAGGTTTATTTTCTTGATCGCATCGGCATTTGTAATTGTTATTCTTAATATTAGTCACTATAACATAATCTAAATTATAACTTGTTCGCAATAAAATAAACAAAATTATGCTGACAATTAAAATCTCACGTAAATATATCGCTTTGTTTATGAAAAACAAAGAGCAAATGATAAGCTTATATTTTGCATACGGTATAAATAATTGCATCGTAACAAAATATTTTATCGTAGATAATTTCAGCTTAAATTGCGCTTTATAACAATACACAATTAAGTTATTTGCAAGAACTGTTATTGATAAGTAGTGGTCCGTTTCCACTTCAGAATAGTCGATAAAAAACCTTTGAATCGACATATTTATCTTTAAGATATTTCATTTATTTAATAAATAATGTTATAAATGAAGTCGCTATTTCTAGTAATTAAACTTTTATAACAAAATTCGATTTATCGTTTTAAAATACTAGCAAGAATTACTAAATATTATGCAGATCATTCGGACAACAATAGAAAGATATAAAGGATCAATACTGAATAAATATCAATTTGTCCGGTTCCTATCACAATTCCGAAAACCATAAACGGGATAACTATGATCCGGCAGTATAGAAATCTAGAAAACTATAATCCCGACAATATCGAAATATCAAAAACAACAATCCCGACAATAGTAAACAAAACTTGTGTATACATTTTATGTGTATTTGTGATCTTTATTTATAACGGATAATACTTTGCAAATATAATTTATTTTTGCTGTAAAATCAAAACAGAAACTTAAAGAGTTGTATTGTATCGTACGTAAAGAAGTTACAAAGGAAAGTTTGTCAGAAGAGAGGTAACAGAAAAGGAACAATCTTTTAGTGTCATAAAAGAAATTTGTTTCCAGAAAATCGAATTCCCATTCCAGGTTGGTTCTTATAATTATATATTACAACTGTTAATAAACGATATAATTACATTTTCTTGAGTTTATTTCTGGCATGTAATGCATTATCGTGTTTTACAGAAGTTTATATAGGAAAATGTTTCACTATACGAGCATAAATGTAAGAACGGTTCCATTATATTATTACCTTATTGAATACTATGGAGGAATTATAATATTCTATTAGCAACGAAATAAAAAATAGAAACAAGAAGGAATTTCTTTAGCGAAACTGTTAAAAATGTAGATATAAAAAAGTAACATTGAAAACGTTTTAACTTTTTCAGTAAAAATCATGGTGTTTGTTGTTAAATGAAAGATAGAAAAAGGACAAACAACTAATTTTATATTTGTATTATAAAACGTGATTTCACTTTGCAAATTGATAGAAACTTTTAATTTTATCTATTACCTTCGTAATCTGTAATTATTTCCGAAAATATTCCTTTACGATCAATTAAATTCAATTAAACAGCATGAACAAAATACATTTACTAATATATCTTATACAGAAGATAAAATTAACTACGTGACAATCAGCCCCCCGTCCATCTATTGATATATGTTTATACGTGGTTTGTTCACATATATTAATAAAGATTGGATAGAACTGTTGGGTTTTACCTATAGAATTGCATATACGAAAATATAAGAAAACTGTAGTTAATTTAATTAACGTAACAGTTAAGCAATTTTAACAATTGTAATCTTTAATGGCTCTATAGAAATCCAGAAAATAAAATCCCGACATTGTGAAAATCCCGAAACCATAATCCCGACAGTATTAATATTCTGAAAATCGCAATCCTCACAGTATCAAAATACCTATAACCATAATCCCGACAGTAATAACATCTCGAAAACTATTATCCCGATAGTATTAAACTCCCGAAAATTTTTAGCGGATTACATTCAACACAATCATACTAAATTAGAATTACTTATGTTGGAGATTCCCTAAAATACTGCTGAAGATTTTTTTAATAAATATAACCATTTATTTTCGGGATTTTCACAATGTCGGGATTATGATTTTCGGGATTTTGACCGTTCGTTAATATATTCCTTAATTGCTACAAATAGTGAAATACATTTTAGCATAAACTAAATATAATGAAACGACATAATCTTACTTTCTGAACACAAATAAATATGTAAAAATTCTTTGAAACTATATTACAAATTCAATACTTGTTGAAAATAAGTTATATAAATTACTTATAAGTATTATAATATGTATTTTTCAGAAGAAACAAATACATTAAAGAAATGCTTACCAGTTATTTGCCATTGAATGGACAGATGAGCGTTCGCAAAGCTTTCAATTATTAAGTTTATCAAATATAGTTGTTTTCACGCACTTCTTTTATATGTAAATAATTAATTAAGTTTATACATATTCAACTATAACTAACAGAAATATAAAATTAGCACGAATCAATGTTCTTTGTGAAAAATAGACTATAATTCACGCGTTTTTTCCTAACGGTAAATCACTTAAAGTTTGTCACTGGATCCCATAAAACTATTGATTCGATTATAAAATATTAAACAAGAAATGGTAATACAATCTGCTTTTAAATAAACAATTGATTGAAAGCAATTGTTCTCTAGTCAAATTACTTATTCTTAGTCACTAAGTAACATGAAACTGTTTAATAAAAAATCGAGCGTTAGTCATTGATAAACAGCAATGTTAATTAGATTAGCAGACAAATAACTAAATCAATTATTGTCACTGATATTGTTTATAAAAAATATCGCTAATTTGTCTTTAATATAATATATCAAAATTAAAAGTCAAAAATACTCAGTAAAGTCACCAATTTAGTAATATATATTAAATATAATTGATTGGACGCAATGTTTTATTAACTGAATATCACTTTTAGTTCACTGAGCAACGTGAATTTGTTTGTAAAAATATCGTTATTTGTCTTAATTTCGATGTGAAATAACACAATTTAGACTAATCAAAATCACTTATAGTTGAGTAGCCATAAATCACGAATTTGTCTTAACTTTATATAGATCATTCAATCTATATTAAATGTAATTGATTGGACGCAATTTGTTTATAACTCAATATCACTTTTAGTTTATCACTGAGTAACAAGAAGTTGTTTTCAAAAAAATGGAACTATGTCTTTAATTCGATGTATATCAAAAATAAAGTTTTGGACGCAATTTGGAGCTAATTCAAAATCACTTTTAGTTAATCACTGAGTAAGGAGAAATTGTTTTATAAAATCGCGAATTTGTCTTTAATTGTACAAGGATTGGACGAAATTGTTTCAACTCGAAATCACTTTAAGTTAATCACTGAGTAGCAATAAATTGTTGTGATTGTTGCAATGTATATAAAAAATAATCGATTGGACGCAATTATGTTTTTTTTTTCGTTTGGAAAATCACTTCAAGTTAATCACAAATTGTTTGCTAATTGGTAAAGACCAAGTGATCTGGATGCACTGGATGCAACAAGCGAACTATAACTCACAAACGGAAGACCGCGGAATTATGCAGAAATATGCAGGAAGGATATTTTATCAAGATCGCTGCACTCCATTGGTTCCCGGCTTAACGAATCAAGTTAAGTCAGGGGCGTTACCTTGATTGGACGATTTGGCAACGTCTTCTCAGCGGTGGTCCGTTTCTTTAGCTGTTGGTTTTATGGGTTTTTAAAGTAATAAACCAGAAGTACTCGCGTTTATGACTTATAAGAAAATTTGCTGGACCCGCGACGAAACCGGACACGTCAGCATAACATAAACACGGGCGAATATGGCTGCCTTTCTGGGGTTGCAAACTGCGACCAGAGTTGATTAACTTATTATGCATCTCGTAAAAAAGGCATCCCATTTAACGATGCAGTGCGGATTCGTGCGAAATGCACGAAGAACAGCTCACAATTCGGATGATTTCCGTTCGACTGGATTATGCATGCAAGAGGAGGTGGCTAATCACAACTTCTTAATTACTATAGACCGATTTAGTACAGCAATTTAACATACTGCAGCCGATAATCGTTGTTTTTAATGCGTACTGTAAAATTTATCAAAACGATCATGACAATATCTTTTTAAATCTCTTGTTTTGGCTGCGTTTCATCTGGTTTAGTTATTTCACGAGCACTGATGACAATAAATCTCCCTGGTGATTTCCCGGGATGCAACAGGCTATATAAAAAATCGATACTGTAGAATTGCAGTTGGGCGTTGCGTTCCAACTGATGTCGACCTCTATAAATATACGAAAAATGACATATTTAAAAATAATTCATCCTTCCTTTCTACCTTCATTTATATGTTACATATATTACATTCTTATTATATATAAAGTAGAAAATAATTTGCATATACACGATCAAAGGCAACTCGTCTTCACTGACCGCACCTATATTTGTATGATTGCAGTTTTAAATAAATGTAAAAACATTTATCATTCAATTTTATATTTATTAGGTTCCCAATTCTATATTTGTGTCCGAAGTCTCCAAATTCTAAAAACAAAATTGGACACAATGCACACTCTTTTTATGCGGTTTTTATTTCAAGAAGCATTTGTTTAAATAACTATTTTAGGCCATTTTGACACGTTAAAATTCAAAGAAACTAACCAAACGTCGACAGTTTTAGCTGAAACAATTTCTTTAGCACATGAAATTGGTGGGGAAGGTTTTGAAACATATACCCAAAACGATTTAGACGAATTACTTGAGGATAATATCATGAATGACAATGATATCATTGGTATAACCCTTGATACCGTCGAAGAACAAGAAAATGAAAATGAATCGGAAGAAGATGAAACTCCAGTTACACTCACTGCAAGTGTAATTCGGAAAGGTCTTCAACTTTCCAGTAAATTGGCAAACCATTTCATCGAAAAAGATGATTATTTTGAACGAGCATTCAAGTTACAATGCGAGCTTCAGAATTGCATTTCTGGATATCAGGAATTGTACAAAAAAATTGCAAAGTATAATCACTAATTATATTGTTAAAGGGAAAAAATCAACATGCAAAGTTGAGACTAATTTTACTTGTGAAGAATCATTATCTTCAAGACATAGATCTGATATGCTGACTATCTCTTCTAGTGATGAAAGTGATTTCGAAACAGTTCGCAAATTATGCCGAATACTCATACTCATATAGCGACGATAATTCTAAAGAAAAAAATGTGAAGAAAGATTAACTTTCATAAAAATTTTCCGTATTTTTTTTGTAAAATTGTTCCGTATAAATTTAGAAGGAACATGTTAAGATTATATTTTTCTGAAATTGAATAAACTTGTCCATGATTGTTAACGTTTTTATAAAATTATAAATAAGCATTTCAGAAAGAATATAGTAAGACTAATTATTATTCTGAAATGTAATAAACCCTTTTTTATGAGATTTTCGGTATATTGTAACTGATTGATTTAGTTTTATGCGGTTTTAAAAAAATATGGAACGTATCCTTTATTTTCATACGTGTTTTTATGCGTTTTCCTGTGGAACGTATCTACCGCATAAAAAAGAACCAAGTGTAATTGAATGTTCCAATACGCTATATAAGTAACTATCTCAACTTTAGATATAAACACTGCTATTTCTTTACACCAATTGGCAGTAAATAGAACTCGAGAGTTCTCCAAACTGTGAGTCTTTATTATTGTTTCCCAATGCAACACACACGGGCAATTCGAAAATGCATTCGTCATTATTTTAGTTAACCATATGGCGATTCGCATTATCCATATGTTACTTAATTGACATGAGAATTATAGAAAGGTTTAAGTATGGCAATGCACACACAAAAAAGGTTGGGAAACACTGCATTAACTGGGTCTCTAATATTCTTAGTGTACTGCAATTTTACTTCGCATATTAAAAAAATGCAGATATCCCTCGAGTGACGAATGAATGCAATTGCTTATTTTCGGACAATAAGGAGTTGTATTATATAATTCAATTATAATAAAAAATCACTTTTAGAAACATAAGTTTTATCTAGATTGATTGATAGTGATCACTTAACTATAATATTAACGTTTTCAATGTAATTTCAATATTTTTTTTTAAACATTTTTCGACAATAACTTGTCTTCATTTTCTGTCTTCCGTACTACCTTAATCTTGCAATGAAATGCATCACTATTTTACAACATGATTGTTGTAAGAATGCACAAGATTTTCTGAATTGGATATCAGATGAACTTTATTTCTTATGTTTGAGATATTATTTTCTTCTACTACTACACATTCTTGTAATTGCGATCTTTGTTAAAGTAATATTATCTAAAGTATGACCGTAGTTTATTATGAAAAATAGAATATTGTAAATAGAATGGTAGAATAAGAATAGAGTGAATGTTCGTTACAAGCAAAGTGGATCCATTTCCTCTAAAAAGTAACATTTAACAAAAAAAATGTAATGAAATAATGTTTCTGGAATGAACAAACTTGTAATTCGTAAATGTAAGAAACTATAATTAATTAGTATTACATTTATATCAAAATAAATAGCTTAATTGTATAATTTCATAAGTTTAATCGAAGATTTATATTTATAAAATCATAATTTCTGCATTTTGAAACTTCTTTATTTGGTCATCTAGATAACTTCTTTTCGAATGTCTTTGATACAATTTTCATCTACTAGTTACTACAGATTCTGGCCACTTTTAACTTAAAATTGCGGTCTACGGTATATCGAAGCTTAATTATCAGTTGTACATTAACCAAGGTATGTTCGTACTTTATTATAAAACATAAAAGAGTACGTTTCCATAATATGAGATATCAATTTACTCCAAAAGCTGTAATATTATAATAAATGTATATACAGTGGTACCTCGAGATACGAGTTTAATTCGTTCCGTAACCTTGCTCGTATCTCAAAGCAACGTTTTGTAAATGTACAAAAAGCAAAAAACGCGAACCCAACTATCAAAAATACTTCGAAAAGGAGGGAAACAAGTACACAGACTGAGGTCTACTTACGTTGGGAGAAACTGTTGGTGTTCTGTGCTTCGGTGCAGTGTGCGTTTCCTCGTATCTCAAATCTTGCTCTCATCTCAAAGCAAAATATCGCTCGCTCGTATCTCAAACACTCTTATATTAGGGCACTCGTATATTGAGGTACCTCTGTACATATAATTGTATTTGGGCGAAAATACTGCGGCCAATAACTGTTTGTAACAGTTGCAGCAGTTTTTTTTTAAATTCGTTTCATTGTTATTATTGTTACATAAATATATTTTGTTTTTTGTCAGTGAATATTGCAATAATTAACATTATTATGTTAATTTTTCAATTTCCCAAATTAAATTCTTAATTCAATGAAATACAGATGGACATACAAATTAAATAATATTATACTCCTTTTCTGACAATAATTTAATCTTTTAATTCTATGAACTGCAATAACATCAGAGAATAAACAGTTTCCTTTCCTGTTTTATGTACGTCAAGCATTTAATTACATGTTATTAATATAGTAACGTATGCTATTACACGCTTTAGACACAGATTTTAAATTTAAATTTTCATTATTGTGAAAGGAGACATTATCAATATTATATTGTTATAAAATAGAAACATTAACAAAACCGATTCTGACTCATGGACTACTATATTTGAAACATATTATAACTTTTCATTTAAAAAAATCATATTTTTTTCCTTCAAATAATGTAATTATTATTTGTTTATAATTTGGTAAAAATAAATTTAATACACTTCTGAAAAGCTATCAATATTTAAATGCATTAAATATTATTGTGTATTTAGCTTCGAGCAAGAACTGAAGAAGATTATGGCTGAAGATCACATAAAAATCACATAATCAAAATTATATCGAAATTAATAATAGTTAAAACTTATATAAATAAAGAGAAAGTCTCTTAGAAAAAAAAACTATTTATATTACCAGATGCTGATGATCCACTTTTTTAAAGTCATCATCCTCTTCCTAATAAATATATTACTTCAATATGTAACTGCGAGGTTTGCAATTGCAGTTTACATCGTTTCAAATTACATATATAATTCTTGAACGTTACATGATACTAATATTTAACACATATTACTCATTTTTATTGTAAGACTCACATAACTGCGGTCATAGCATATCTAAAGTGGTACAAGAGCTATGATCGTCTGTATCACAGATGTACATTTTCAAACTGAGATATAGGTTAGTAATGCAGCAATACCTCGCATAGTGCGAATTCGATCAGTGCGGATTCAGTATTGCACATAAAGAAAATTTCAAAACAAACTAGATCTTAATTGAGAAAATCAAAAATATACTCTGAAAAATGTTAACTTTTATATAGTTAAGCCTTTTAGTGTTGTTTAATTTAAACGTTTCTAAAGTACTCAAAATAAAGTAAACCACAAAGAGCTATCTGCCAAAGTCAATTAGTCCGGCTTCAATCGGTTATTGCCTATACAGGACGCACTATAGAGTTATTACTATAATTTATTAATCAATCACTAGCTATCTCTTGACAATTATAAAAATAATTAATACATAATTCTGACCTATATGACCATAATACACATATCTATCTGTTAATGTATCCACAAAAAAAAAACATTATTTTGTTATTTTCGTATAACATAATCGATTATATGCAGCACAACAACAGTTTTAAACTGGAATACACCCATACCTCGCAAAACGGCCACTTTTTATACGGCATTTCGCTATAACGGCCCTCTTCAAATAAGGCACGTTTTCAATTTACGGCCTAAAATGTTTCGCTGTAACGGCAAAATAAACTTTTTTCCATGTCGATAAGTCCCCATGTTGCCAATCTTCCGCAAGCGCAATCTTTTATTCCTTATGCGGCTTTTCGCTCTGCGGCCAAGTTTCGTGGAAAGTATCTATGGGTGTATATGGTAAGATAAGAAATGGTTTCAATTTCTGTAATCTGAAATGAAATGCTTTTCGGCATCTTTCCAACTGTTAACGAGAGTGAGCTTAATGCTTCAGTTCTAAACAGTAATCTTTTAATTACTATTCTTTAGTAGCAACAAATGTGATTGATTTAAAGCAGTTTTTACAGGAAATACTTTATACGTGTTAAAACATTTTCTTCATAAAATATGACTATTTCTATGCAAATCTCGGCCTCGACTCGATGACGAATAAGAGCTTCTAGTTTCAGACGTGCATTTATGTGATAACAAAGACTAAACAAACGCTGCTGTTTAAGACCATTCCATTGTGTACCTTATTTTATGTCGCTCTGTTTATACATACCAACACAATTTGCAACGCTATGATTGCACGAACGGAACGTGCATTTATTTTTCTTCTAAAAACAATAATAAAAATGTAACACAATCCCTACTCACATACATCAAAGCATTAATGGCTTCTCTAGAAACCAGTTCAGATTATTTTTATTGATTACTCCTGATATTTTCATTGATTATCAAATATACAGAAGCAATTGGCTGGTGTTATGGGATACAGATATCAGTGATAATAACAAAGGATTCATTAATAAAAGAAATTAATCTGTTTAGGAAATAATAAATAAACAATATCAGGTTTTCGTAGCCGGTTTCATAATGACTGCAAAAACTTATAAATCTGGTTGGAAATTCGATAGGATCGAATGGCAACAATACTCTAGATAAGGGAAGAGAAATATGATCTCTAATTAACTGAAAACAGAGAGTTAAAAAACAATTCGCCTGTAAAAACCGCAGCAAACAGAATGGGGTCCAATAGGATTGAATGACAATAATAAGGAGAAATGGAATGAGAGGAGAGTGTTTGAATTGCAAGGGAAAACATGTTGTTGTCGCGTCGACTCGCAAATAACATCCCTATTCTCCGGAAAAGCACATAGTTTTATCGATTGAAGTACGTTCGTCGCTATGCCAATTGGGCTCTGGAAATACTCACCGACGTTACGTGCATGTGCTTATTTAAATCATTTAAAGTTCAAATGATGTTTCGAACGAGTAACTTCTCTGCTGTTTACAGAAGTACCTTACAATCGACGAAAACGCAGTTAATAACAAAATGGAATAATTTTGTTATTAACTTCAATTAAGTTCACTATTCTAGTTAAACTAATATAACTTTATCCGAAGTTTGTTACATTGATCAACAATATTTTCAAAAGATATTTGTTTTTAAAATTTTGGAAATACGCAAAAGTAATGTGATAAAATGAATTTAACGATCGTCCAATCGTGTTGGACGGTAGTTAAATTCAACGAGAGGAAATCGATAAAGCAGTACGTGACGCACCTGGACTTTAACGAAAGACTTGCGTCAACATAAAATCTAAAACTGAAATAACTGATATTGTCGACTGATTTTTTTTGTAATAACGAACGTTCTTGCCATCAATCATTGGCTTTAAGTAGCCACAGTACAAATTTCTCATTAATTTACTTGATTGATATGAAGAAACAATAAGCGTGACTAAGAATATCGGATCTCATGTTGTGAGAAATATGGGAAAGTTTGTAAACATAAATGAAAAACTTATCACTTGCAGTGTTTATTTCTAACATTTACATAGGGTAATAAATATACAAACGTAACATACTAATATTTACAAAGTCGAGTACAAAAGGCCAATTGATAAGGTCTTCAAGTTACAGACATTTTGCATTGTTATAAAGATTAAGTGAATAATATGCAATCTCCTTATCAATTGCACTTCCCCCTTTCTACTGTTATTCTTTCACTGTTGATTCCACACTTTGAGTAAATAATATTTGTGGACACTGCAAATATCATATACTTGTTTGTTTGTTTAAGTTTTAATAAACACGACGAGAACGGAAACATTAATTATTTATTTAATTAAATTGAAAGCACAGCGTTTCTGAATGACTTCCTATGAAATAAATGCAATTAATTTTTTGATTCGTTAAATTGATATGTTTAATGTGTAGTTTCCATATAGTTCACAAAAACTTGTATCTAAAGTGTGGTTGTATCTATTCAAAAGTAAACTATAAAAGTTGGTAAGTCTGAAAGATATTTGTTATTTAGTACTAGAAACAAATTGTTCAAATCCTCAAAAGTATGTAATAAAACGTAACGTGTACATAAATTAAAATATATATTAACAAATTATAAAATTAAAACAATTAGAATTATAGCTTTATAAGTTATACTGGAAATATTGATTTATTACAGTATCAGCTTGTTTTTCTTTTAAACTTCTGTCAAAATGCATCGATGGTGCTGCTTTCGTGGCTAATGCAAGAACCATTTTACATAAACATGCGTCTTATTGTTTAGTATGATAAGGTCAAATCAGGAATGCCAATATTATGTTTAGTACAATCATCAAGGTAAATAGTCGGACGAGCAGATTTAAGCCTAGGTCACCTCAATTTAGCTGCGGGCTGTCATTTCAAGCATTACCCATGGCATGAGATCAAATGAACATTCCAATTGCACTTACATCTAACAAGAGTATTGTCAACATACCAGGAAAAAATGTAGATTCAGTCGTGAATGAAGAAAATAAAACACTTAATTTAACACAAGGATGGAGTCACTTTTTTTTGTATGGACATATATTAGGCATTTAATTGATTAATCACACTGCACTGCTTAAAGTATTGGGGGGAAATTGCACATTAAGGGTAATAGAAATAAAGGTTGGCTGGCTTATGGTTCGATGTTCTCACATTAACACAGGGCAGAACCTAATCAACGACGAATGATCTAATTGTACTACCGAGTATTGTTTTCAATTGTTTCTGCCTCTTTATAAATCTATAATTCATTTTAATGGCTATGTTTATTTTTTAGTTAACTGGCCGCCATTTCTTTATCTAAAACTACGATTTTATTTGGTTGGTAGTGAACATAATATATTTTACGTAAACGTCAAAATCGATTACGAAACCCTTATATATGCAACCCTTTAAGCATTTTATATAGGCAACACATTATCGCTGACGAAATTAAGTATGTATAGTTATATTTGTTCAATTATACAGTTCTGCATATCAACTAAACTGATATATTTATACAAAGTACTACATAAATTATAGATCTAGAACTTCATACTACGAACCCTCTTCTTCTCTCTGTACACAGATTCTTGTTGAACTGCAATTAAAATTATTTTTTCAAAATGGTTTATAAGATTAATTCAACTTACTGAAGGGATCGAAACGAACCAACTCTAATTTGTCTGCTAATCTTTCCCTAATTTTATTGAATTTATGTCCACTAACTAAACTTTCCATTTGCACCATTATATGCCTGTAAAACAACGTTGAAACAACATTCTAATCAATACCTAAATATTTTACTTACTTGCTTTTGACTTTTTTCAATAAAATATTTGTTAGAAACATTGTAATCAAACTTTATTTTCGTATATTGCAGGTTATATTATTGGGTTATATCAGGGTGCCTTCACTCGCTTGTTAACAAACGCGCCGCTAGGTACCGCTAAGCCAACCGTCTTTACTATCTTCCCAATTGGTAATTTTTTTAAATGATGCAATGTTGGTAATTCTGTTAAAGTGGCGGCAAACAGCGGCATAATAATTTAACCTCAAGTGTTGATAAGTGTTCGTTTTGAGTTGTTCATTATCATTTCGAGCACATTTCCTAGGTATTAAAAAAGTTTAATTTATTTTCATAGTCTTAAACTGTTAATATTTTAGTTCACTATGGATATTACGAATATAAATAGAGATTTCTGGTTGGAAAATGAGCCTGATTGCTTACAATTATTGAAGGACAATTGGGAAAAGGTTCCTCTTCTCAATTGCAATGATATACAGCATTTGCAAAATGGCAAATTGGTCAGATTCAGAGGAATGATCCAAGACATGCACAATCCTGAGTATTACTTTGAAAAGTGTGCAGTTAAAGATAAGGACTCAGGAGAATCAATAAATCTTGTCGGTGGTAAATATACTGAGTCTATCCCATGCAAGGTGATTATCCAACAATTACCTTAAAATAATTTTATCTTATTGAGATAATTTTAGGATAATGAAATAATAGATTGTGAAAACTCAAGTAATGTTACCAGCGAAAGGCAGACATATGTGATGATCACTAGTCCAGGCTTAAACAAATGGGCAGTAGATGTATGTATTTTAGTTTATATATATATATAATTGAAATTAAAGAAACTAATTCAATAGATGGAAACTACTGAGAACAAATTGGAATTTAATTATCCAATGGAATCTTCATCTCACAATTTAAAGAGAAGCTTTGAAGAGGAGGAAAGAGAAGTACCAGATGTACAAAAATCACCAACCAAAAAGCAGTGTTCAAATAAACCTGCTCCAGAACCAAACGCGTCTGTTTCTCAAGAACATCTATTGAATTTACCGTTTCCAAATAGCTCTGCAAAGGCATGCCACATTAAAATCTATGAAAACTTTGCAAACATTAAGTTGAATGATTTGCTTGATGTTGTGGGTTTTCTCTGCGTCGATCCAATAATCATGGATCCAGACGATGATCTTGAAACGCAAACGCACCATCCACCAACTTCTTTAATACCTAGAATCCACTGTGTACACTTCAAATCGTTCGCTAATTTTAATTATATGGGCAACACCGTTTTGAGCAAACCCGTGAATGTTGTTTTTAACGAAATGTTAACAGTGTTAACGCAATTGTTGTTAGGAGATTCTTTGGCTGCAGAATATCTCATTTACTATTTAATGTCTCAAGTCTATATGAGGCACGAATCTCTGCCTTTAGGTAATTTCTGCTTGAATCTTTGTAATGTTCCTACAGGAATGGCGAATTTCGGGGAGGAAGTCTATAAAGTTATTGAAGAAATGGTCCCGAAAAGCTATTTTTTATCCTTGACTTTGGATAAAATAAATACTCTTACATTTATTCCAAAGTAAGAATCTTAAAGGATGACTGTTTTATTAATTAAAATCATGTTTTCGTTTCCTTCAGGAAAGATTATGACAGCAACAGATTAACCAGTGGCATTTTACAATTAAGTGCGAATACATACTTGGTGATTGATGAGACCAAACTATCTACAGGTAAAGTAAATGAATCTGGAGTTAAGGCTGTCGGTGCCATGGTAAACGGCATTAGGTCTCAAACAATGCAGTACGATTTTGGGTATTTCCAGATGGATTATGAATGCGATATTGCATTTCTTATTATTTCAGAAGGAAAGTCCATGTTACCTGTAAGTATTTCACCATTCAATTTGCAACAAAGACGTTAAGTAAATTTGCTTTTTTTTGTAGAGCGATTATCGAGTGCCTCTGAGACCTGTAGATGAATGTGTTCAAACGTTTGCTGACATCGTAGAAGCTGCGAAAGTCTACTTAAATACTCAACTGAACGATATTAGGATGTATTTATATAATGCGAGACAAATCAAATACGCAATGAATCCGGAAATCCAAGATGTTTGTTCTCATTGCATTAAATTGCATTCAGAACAATAATAAAATTGTTTGTTTCCAGTCAATTCAAATGGAATTTGTGAATATGAGGCAAATCGAGCATACGACGGTCGAAAATCTGCACGGTCTTCTAGTTTTGGCCAGGTTAATTTGCTTGGCTCAAGGGAAAAATCAATTGGATGAAGTTTCCTGGAGAAGAGCTTGCGAAATGGAATGTCAGAGGAAAATGAGGATATCAAGTTGAATTAGGTTTGTATTGGTTTTTATTTTAATATTAATTTTGGCTCACTGCTCTGGGATTCATATTCATCTTCCAAAAAATAGATTTATATAGGAATTGAGCACTTCGTGAGCCTATATTAATAAATGCCTATCAGGTGCGACCTTTTCGGAAATTTAGACTGGTCGTGTATGCATATGCAAACATTCATAATCATGACACAAAGTATTATTTTCTTGTCATTAGGGATTTTAAATTGTAACTAAATTTGATTATTGTTTGTTTCATATATTTTTCATTAAATACGCTTTCGTTTAAAAGTTTTTTTTATGTATTTTTTTCTATTTAAAATCATGTTATTTTTGTATTTCCATTGCATTTAAAAAATGTATTAAATGAAGTTTAAAACGTGATTCGCATTTGTTCTTGTCCGTTTCGCCTGTTTCCATACATCAGATTTAACAAGATCGAGTACAGAGTGTCCACATTCAGTAAGCACGCCTCTCTGAACATCAAGTAATCCCATCCAGCGCATTTGGAGAGTTCCAATAATATTGGCTAAAAAAATTATACTTTAGATAAGCACACAGCAAACTAATTGCATTTTTGTGAATTTGTAATTATATTTTATTGCTGTTTGGATCGTACCATCGATAAAAACCAATTGTGGATAACTTCAACCAAAGCACTAAGGGATTGCACTTCATTATGGATTCTCTCTTGCAAATAAACTTTGATGCTTTCAGAAGTTTTAAGACTTCCTATGCGTTTGAAAGTCTCCGAATAATAGCGCTTAAAAATAATTGTTGTGAGTTTGATTTCGTGCAGTTTGGTGGTGGTGAATTTACGTGAATAACCATCTGAATGACTTGCAGATCTTTGGGTTCCATATGCATCACGGTCAAATGCAGTGTTTTTCGAATGTGCTCATTGATTTTCTGGAATATACGAGATTGTTAATACTATGATAATTATATCATGTTGGAGGAAACGTTGTATCTTCTAGCATGGGAATGCAGCTTCCAGTTCCATAAAAGAGAGGCGTAGTAACGTGCAGTCATTTTTTCCTCTGAACCATGGATAAAATTGCTCCAATTGATCCCTCTTTGCGTGGAACGCAATCTAAATGGAATATCTGATTAGTTTGGGAGTTTTAGGCGTTCGAGCTGTTTGAGTGACTTGGGGTTTTCCATTAAAAGATGATAGATCTGCGTCTGGTTTTGCCATTGGGTCATCGAGCTCCGCCTCTGAATGCATATGTCTTCAGCAAGGTATCTGGACACGAACACCATGATCGATTTTGGTACGAATTTATGCAGAAGATTGCTGAAGATCGCTTTGGATTTCTTGAACGGTTTTAAGGATTTCGCGAATCTGGATTGCTTCGGTCTCGAGCATTTCGGACATGGACTCATGTTAATAAGAAGACAAAAGTGGTAGATAAAAAAATGGAAGTGACACTTTATTCAATAAATAGTGGAGGGGAATAAAAATTAAAGTTGCTTGGTAACGAGAGTTTTCGGATATTTCCACTGGGGAAATGACGACATCTCTTTGTACGGTGCCTTTACTTCTTCGTTGCAAATCCTCAAATACGTATTATTTACTGTAAATAATAATTGGATTCGCCTTATTTGTAGTTGTCCACAATGTTGCGAACTTTATTCTTGGTCTGGTTCATGTAGTGACGGCCTTCCCTCTCTTCTTTGAGAAGGGTGAGGCCTCGTTTCACAACCGTGTTGTATCTTTGCGACAATGATTCCTCGTTGCCTTTGACTTTTGGTATGTAGCCTGTGTATCCGGCGATCGGTGGGAATTCCGGCGAAACTTTCCTATCTAAAATAGAAACAACCAAAAGACCTTAATGAGTTTGAGATGTTTTAATCTTTTGTTGTTTCACCTATAAACTTTTTGTTTTCTTCGTTGTTCTTTAATATCCGGTCGACCTCATCTTTGCGGCGAATTGATGTTAATTTCGGGGCGCTCTGTGCTCGCATCCTATCGAACTCGTGATGTTCATCGCGATACTTCGTTTGCTTCTTCTCGAATTCGTTCATGCTATCATCTGCTGCTTTTCCATACGATTTACCGTAACGAAAACTCAATGTAGGTATGAATCCTGAAAACAATAAAACAGAATTGAAAATTATGAAAGCAAATGTTTTTATTTAAAAAATCAACCTTGGGATACAATTAATTGAATATCGAAAGCAAAAGTTTATTTTATTGTAAAAAGAATTATATATTATCATTTTTAATAAAAGTTATTTAACCCTTTAAATATGTAAATGATCTAGGAAATGATTCATGTTAGTAAACATTTGCGTGTTCAAAAATCGTACAGAGCCAGAATAAAGAGATAATGGATCCAATAGGAAATAGATTTTAGCCAAGAATAGAGATAAATCAGTATAGGGACAAACCGTAGACAGAAGAACTCATAAACAATATTACCCTTAATAATTAAATTTAAAATGACACCCATTAATAACTTTTATAAACCATATTCTGTTTTGTCTCTTTTCTGATTAATTTTTGTAAATCATATAGTATTAGTAAATATGTTGTTTGGTCTTTTTCTTTGTAAAAATCATAAACCATTAAATCACGTCATGAATACAATATACACGGAATTTGCAATTAATAAGGTTGTAGAAGATTGCTTATACTTTAATATCATTTAGTTTCTAAATTTCAAAACATTTTAATTTCTGCATATATTTTGTATCAAAATAAAAATGGCCCAACCCTTTTTCTGTCCTCCATTGTAATGTATACACTCATACTTTTTAGTAACATACCTATTGGTGAGCCAAACTCCAAGAATAAACCACTCATTGAAAATTTACAAATATCAAAAAATAAAACAACTTAAGAATATTTGTGTAAAACCCATTGACACTCTTCAACATATTTGAAATTAATACGCAGTAATCCTGAGACATTTCAACTCGAAATACAACAATTCGTAATAAGGTGTATCAATTAGAAGACTTTCTGGAAGTTTTTTTTATTCATAGTTTGTTTATATATTATAACAAAGTTTGTACACAATAATAGTTTAAAATTCGGGTTTCATTCAGGCACAAATAAAGGTGCGTTTGATTTGACCGACTTAAATATAATTGTGACGAATATCCGTTTCGGTAATTTCGACAATTATAGCTCTTCGACTAAATGATTTGTGTTTTCTGATGCAAAAGAAGAAAGAAACATACTACAATATATTTTAGAAAATACATAAAATCTCTTTATAAATTTAGACATTTTTTTCAATTAGAGGTTTTTTCTACGCACATTGGTAACTGGTGTACAGTGGTACTTCGACATACGAGTTTAATTCGTTCCGTAACCTTGCTCGTATCTCAAAGCAATGTTTTGTAAATGTACAAAAAGCAAGAAACGCGAACCCAACTTATCAAAAATGCTTCTAAAACGAGGGAAACAAGCACACAGACTGAGGTCTAGTCTAAGGTTGAAGAAGCTGTTGGTGTCGTGTGTAGTGGTGTAGTGTGCTATTCCTCGTATCTCAAATCTTCGACGGCTTGTATCTCAAAACACTCGTATATTAGGGCAATCGTATATCGAGATACCACTGTATGTGTAAATAATAAAGCGACGATTTCTGAAACGAAGGGCCATGTAAAACGAAGGGCCATGTAAAACGAGGGGCCGAGTTGTGAACTTGTTTCGCGCCGGCTGTGTTAGTTGTTGAAGCATCATTGTTTTATTCAGTAGGCATAGTGTTACCCTAGACACTATGCCTAATGAGAATACTTAAGGTAAAGAAACAAAAATGCATTTAAAATCATATGTTATGTTCTTAAGTTTTAATGAATAGACCTACAGAAAAGGGCTGGTCCTCTTTCTGTAGTGCCAATGTCAATTACCTATAGAATATAGAGTATTTATAAAGTATATTGAATAAATTTGACAGTGAATGTTAACATTTACCTGTATATCCAATGATGTATCTATACGGTTTGGTCTTGTACGGAGGACTGAGATTTTCCATTTGTGCCTTTTCCTTCCTGTTCGTCGGCTCGAAGACCGTGCTCCCGAAGCATGGTCCTCCATTCGAATGCTGATGATGCTTCATCTCCTAAAACGACTTAGTATGAAACAAGTTGAAAGTTTTTTTTTGGGTACCATCGCCTCCTCACTTGCAGGATTTCTTTGGTTTTCGCGCCGTAAGAGGTCCCATACTGGAACCGAAGCGTCGGGCAATGTCCCGTATACCTAAACACAAAACGAAATCGATCACCGTGCAAATTCTAAATCTGCGTTTTGTTTTAGCGCCTGGCACGAACTTTATCATCAAGCGCCCACAATCTAATTTTAAAGCCTTATCTCGGGAAAAAGGGGGGCTCGGATTAATTGCGAAAAACCGAATCGAAAGCGGCCGCACTTTCTCGACCATCAACATCGGCGAGATGAAAATCTTTCTTCTCCTCTTGTTTTTTTTTTCATTCGTCGGTAAGAAATCATTTTCCAATTGGAATAACTGTTCTCCGGTCGTGTTTCTGGAGTAAGTAAGACCATCGTTGCGTAAAACTTTGCGGCCAATTCAAGCGTGCTTCGAAACAACGGGTGATCGCAACTTCTTGCCCAAGAACAAACCATTTCGAATATTATGCAGGACGCAGCAGCAGCATCGAAAGCAACTCGATTCATTTGCATTCACGTAGAATCAGCGTCCCAATTATATGTTTAAATAAATTATAGGCGTACATTTAAGTTCACGCAAGAATACATTTAAAAGTAAATTTTTATCTTAACTAACGGATTTATTAATTTAACAATCCTTAATACCACATAATTTAAACTGTCTGAAGGACCATAACGCCGTTATCCACCTACTTCTAAAATTATATGCTTTCAAATTAAATGATAGTATACTAGGTTAAATCATTAAGAGGAGAGACTAACAAATTTCATTTCAAGTGTAAATATTACATTGGTTACCTCATCATGTTACAATTAGTTTTCATTGTATAATACTTTTTGCTTACGCTTTTGTGATAACAAAGGTGTGTCATGTGTATAATGGTTTTAGATATGTTTATCAAACTGAAATTAACCTGTTTCAGAGAAATTCCATATCAAACTTCCATTAAAAAAATAATAAACGCATCACTTTTCAATGTGACTAAGAAACTTAATTTCAGTATCTATCACTCACAACAAATCTTAATTAATGGATATGATTTATAGATACCATGAAAATCAAATAATATTCAATTTCAGAAGAATCACAGTACATTTGGTTATTTACTACTAAATTAAAAGTTCAAATTGTTAAAAACTAAGAATAAATAGTATTAATTAGTAATTAAGTTGCGTAATTTGAACAATGTTATCATACTCAAAAAATGATATGTTGAACATAAACGTAAAACGTTTCACTGTTAACAGAATAACAAATCTTAATTGCATTTTAAAAGACTTTTGCATTTAGATTCAAATTATTTGCATTGCTTCATATACAATATTTCACAACGAATATTTTTTCTTCCTATTCATTGATTCTACTTTCTACTAGAGTTCAAAGAGTTTCAAATAATTATTTGATTTATTTTTAGAATATTACCTAAATCAGCTAGTATTGTAATGATCAACTTATATAACTTGCAGTATAGTCAATATAAAATACTGTAATTGATATAAAGTAATTCAAAAATCAATTTTGTTAATTACATTTTGTAAATGAAAATTTAAAAATATACATAATTAGGGCAGAAAGGCTTATAGTCTATTGCACTTTGCAGAAATAGCATATTTTATTTGTATTTCTTTAATACTAAAGAATTATAAATAAATGTTATTGTTAATATTGTTTCCAATAATTTTTCTTTCACGTTGATGCTATAAATCAGATTAAGTAGTAAAAACTACGTTATGCAATGTTAACACGTGTAGATTTGATCAAGTATGTGTCTTCATGTATTGGAAATTATGCTGTATTAGCCTAAATGAATGATTGCTCTAAATTCATTTTCAGAGTTTAAACGCCTTCGAGTTTAAGCCATCTTTCGTGAGATTGGTGCAACGAGAAATGGTAGAACATTTGATCGGGCCCTGTTCTGTTGGCGTGCTGTAATCAGATTACGGCTACAAACACACCACATTCGTATATGCTTTTTCATGGAAGTGTTTAGAATAGTTGTTTGTTTAGTCTATATGTTATTGCTTGACCTAGTTCGCAATTTACTGTATATTAACAATATATTTATATCAAGGAATTGTCACAATAGAGATGTCAGATTTTGGCAATTAGCCTTAGTCATTTGTTTTATTTAATGTCTCAATACGTCAATTTATTTATTGTTTAACTCATTGTAAGATTGTCATTTAAGTTTTTGTTCAAGTGTTTAATAGTCGAATCTTTGAAAGTGCCGATGTGACACGTTTCTTACCTTTTGTAAGTGTAACATATGGAATATTATAACTAAAGTTAATGTTTAAAACATACATTTGTTGTATGATAAATAAAATAAATCAATCAAATTTGATTACAAATGTCAGATAATAAAACATTTCTAAACAAAACTAAAGATCTTTACGTTTTTTAAATATAAACTTTTAAAAGTATGAAAATTAGAGCTTCGTTGGACAACAAATTGTCTCTTTATATAGTCAATAGTGTAATATAGTTAATTCTGTAAATTAAACATTTAAACTTACATAAAATTAACATTTTATTTTACGTCATTGTTAAAAAAATAAAAGACTTTATTTGAATTGTAAAATACAAATAAAATAGACGAATTTTGTAACTTTACAATTTTTTAACTAAAAAAAGTTAATATTCTTTAACTTTGACTTACATTCAAGTATTTAGGTAATGCAAATAAAACACGAGAATAATTTGTTGCTCTAAATCGTATCATACATGCAACAACCTTGACAAAACTGCATTACTGTTATTTTCTTCCAGCGACGTTCACTAAATACGCTTTGTTGTTAATTACTTGCATAATCAGTATTTTTATAACTTAATTTTATATTCAATTAGAAATTGCTATGATTTCTTTGGAAAATCAAATATTACCGTTATTTTTTAATAAATAACAAAAGTATGAAAATTTTACTTTAAATTCATACTCAAAACAACAAATAGTTACATCATTTTCATATCTGCAAAAAACCTTGAATCAATAACAAAACAACAGTATTATTATTTTTTCAGTGAAGTAATAAAAACATAATTTGCGTTCAGTTTAAATTATTATTTTGATAATGATTTCGTCTAAGAATCTATGATTTTGTGTAAACCAAAACATTCCAAGTTTTTATTTACTTATTAATTGTAATTATTAGCGGGAAAATATGTTCGACAAAAATTAACAGGTGTGTGACAAATTTTGCTCTCGAAATGGAAGTGCTAATAAGCATGGAATTACACGCAAAAATTGTTATTTGTTATTGCATTCTGGACTAATGAAGAATTCTTATCACATGTAAATTTGCAAATTCAACTATTATTGCATCGACAATAACATATTTACTGGTAAATTGAAATAATTTCGTTCGTTCTGTTAAGAATTATGTAGAAATTGTTAATGTGAACCGCAACCTTGAACAAAATAGTTTATTTGTATTGTAATTTGAACTAGATAAATTGAAGAAAATGTATGTGGTTTGAATAAATAATAATATTTTTTACTAGATTAATGTATTTTTCGGATATTGAGAAAGTACATATTTTTTGAAAGATTTATAGAAGGATTTTGTAGTTCTTGGATATCAAGATGAAATTCTCAGAAAAAATAATATTTTATGAAAGACGCGTTTCAATTCTAAGTAGAACTTGTATTTTTTGTATATCAACTTGATTTTTTTTAAACAAACGTTATGTTGTATAAGACGTGTTTCAATTCTAAGTGGATATTGTGTTTTTTGGATATCAAGATGAAATTTTCAGAACAGAAGTTATTTTCTCAAGGATGTGTCAATTCTAAATGGATATTGTCAATTATAAGTGGATATTTTTTGGATATCAAGATGACATTTTCAGAATAAAAGTTATTTTCTGAAACACGTATTTCAATTCTAAGTGGATCTTGTATTTTTTGGATATCAACATGAAATGTTTATAACAAAAGTTATTTTCTGAAGGACGTATTTCAATTCTAAGTGGATCTTGTATTTTTTGGATATCAAAATGAAATGTTTAGAACAAAAGTTATTTTCTGAAAGACGTGATTCAATTCTAAGTGGATCTTACATGTTTTGGATATCAAAATGAAATGTTTATAACAAAAGTTATTTTCTGAAGGACGTGATTCAATTCTAAGTGGATCTTACATGTTTTCGATATCAAAATGAAATATGAAACACAAAAGTTATTTTCTGAAAGACGTGATTCAATTCTAAGTGGATATTTTTTGGATATCAAGATGAAATATTCAGAATAAAAGTTTTTTTTTCTGAAAGACGTGTTTCAATTCTAAGTGGATCTTGTATTTTTTGCATATCAAAATGAATTATTTAGAACAAAAGTTATTTTCTGAAGGACGTGTTTCAATTCTAAGTGGATATTGTATTTTTTTGGATATCAAGATGAATTTTTTGGAATTAAAGTAATTTTTTAACTGAAATCTGTTTTTTTATGAAGTGTGTTTGAAATTAACTACTCTAAATTACATGATTTCTATTGTAATTTGAAAAAGATATTTTGAACATAAATAGTGTTGTGGTTTGAACAAATATTAACAGTTTTGTTGAATGAAATTTTAAATTACAATTTAATGTAATTTTATTTGTTTTTGTGTGTTTTATAAACTGAAAATTGAAGTTAACATGATTGAATTATTTAAGCTAATGCTATTATTTTATTCATCTATTTTTTATGATGCGAGTTTGAAGATTTAATTACTTCCAATTACATGATTTGTATTGTAATTTGAAGTAGATATTTTGAAGACAAATAGTATTGTAGTATTGAACACTTAATTACTTTCAATTGTATTGTAATTTCAAAATGATATTTTGAAGACAAATTGTATTGTGGTTTGAGCCTATAATAACAATTTTGTTCAATGAAAGTTTAAAGTACAATTTAATGTAATTTTATTTGTTTTTGTGTGGGTTGCGAGCTAAAGATTGAAGTTAACATGATTGTATTCTTTTAGATTCTTTTAGAAATTGCTCAGATGTCCTACTCAATTTCATCTTAAGGTACACGACATTTAATTCCATATAAACATCTTTTATTCATAGTGGATTCTCCTCATCTTCAAAATTGTTTCAGACATGTGTGACAAATATACAAAAGTGCGTAACATTTAATTTCGTTAGTGTCGATTAATTTTAAATGCACTTAGAATCGATATTTTCGTATCGGCGATAGCACGAAACCCGTCCTCTTCGTTTTCCTAATAATTGCCGACCTTAAAAGTGTAATCGAAAGCTAATTTTAGACCTATTCCAGATAGATTCCCATCTAACCATCAAAGATACGTAAATATAGGAATTATCGTTTTTAATTGCAGTTTAAATTACGATTGCAATTATTATCGCAGATCGTCAATTAAACGCGAATCATTTCTTGCTTTGATGAGCCGTATTACTGAGCTGTTGTTCCTTCTTGCTTCTTCCTCTTCCCAATATTTGATTTCTTTCTAATCGCTGGAAGCGTGTCGGAAGCATAGTTTGAATCGACTTACCCCGGTATAAACGAGTCGCTGTTTTGCGCGAAGAACTGCTGTCTTTCACGTTCAGTCAATGGAACGAACATCTTTCAGTTTTGGCCCATCATCCTTTGGCATCTTAAGTAGATCACTTGCATTTGCGATGCACTTGCTTTTCGATGCTTGTTCGCACCGCGAATGCCAATAAACAATTCTGTTGTGTATCGCTGTGGAAACTAAACACAAAACTGCGCGCGTTCCCAGTACGCGCGCAGCAACTTCGAGCTTCCGGTTCCTTCTCCTTCTTTCCTTCCGATTCTCTCCGGTTTTTGTTTACATCCTCGTTTGCTTTCGCACCCTTTCTGGTACACCGCAAAAGTTGCTAAACGTTATCGGATTCGTGGCACTGCGAAGAGCGAAAACAACACGCATTGATTACTACTTTTACGTCGCTTTGTTAGCAATTTTTTAATCAGAGCCTCAACTTTTTTCATTTCCCCTTTAATTACGTTTGTATAATGCTTCTCCTTCGCACAATGAAGGTTTGTTATGTTGTTTATGTTACGCAAACATTTTGCACAAACAACGATGATATTGTTTGCAAAGATTCCAATGTAGTATAGTATCTCAATTTATTTCGACTTTTTCATATAACAAAAGGTCATTCAAGTTGATTTACAGTTTGTATCACACGGTTCCAGATAAATTGTTTTATTGAAAATTACAATATAACATTTGAAAAAGCGATGAATTTCTTTCATTTTTGGAACGAAAACGATATCCTCGTTATTTCTTGCACTTTCTTTGTTAAATCAAAGAATCAAGTTGATATACATGATTGACTTTTCGAGATTTCTATTTTTATTGATAGAATGATGTAGATTATAATCCAATAACCGTTCATCTTTGTGTCATTTACAATTGACTTTACCAAATGTATTTTATTATTGAAGATCAAAAACTAAATCTAAACAAGTGTAGATGTAGAATTAATTTGTAATTTATAATCATTCAAAGTCGTTTATCTTCAGTAAGAAAACGAGATCCTCGTTATTTGTAATTTATTAATTCGTGCAGAAATAATTAAAATAATTAATTATCTATATAATTTACTATAATTGCTATTTATTTATGTTATTTTATTTATTAATAATAAGTTAATAAACACCACTATAGACAAACTTTCAATAAGATTCTAATACAAAAACTTTGTAGTTTATATTTTATTTAGCTGAAAAGGTCTTCCTACAGGTATTAAAATAGAAACATACTTGTTATTTGAAGGTTTCAATGCACAATAAATTCTCTCATATTGAAAATTGTTATTAGAATCAAACGTTGAATATTCATTTTTCATACTTATTCTGAAATGCCTTTGAGTGCCATCATTTGTAATAGTAAACCAATTTCTTATAATTTTATGCTTCAACTCGGAATCGATGTTTGTCCCCATTTCTTGTCCTCCTGCTGAGACCGTTTCAGTTTATAATCACCAATAAATAACTGCATGCTACCTAAATATGTATCCTTAGCTTCATACTTCTTTAAGTCCTTTCTATCGAATGTCTTCTACTCTTAAGAAAAAACAAACTATAAACAGTTTTGTAATTGCCTTCGTGCATGCAAGTATTTAACGTTTAAAATTATAATTGTTCTAACTTGGATTGAAGTAAATTACGATTATTATCTTAGAATTATGAATATGTATTCAGGATAAATAGTTATACAAGTTTATAATTTTGAACAAAAAAAATAATAATTAAAAGATTAACAAATTTTAACTAAAAAATATTAATTAATTAAGTACAATTTTTTTTGATTAATTTAATGCCTTTTTTAAAAATAAATATTCTCTTGTAAGAGTAATAAGTAATGTATATATAATCTCGCTTTTAAATGAGAAACGTTAAAGGAATGCTGAAGTAGCACATGATAAGTACTTTTAATTTTCATTGAATGTAAATATTAAATGTAATATCTGCTATTACTATTTACTTGTATTTCATTATCCTATACATTTTCTAATCTTATCAAGGTATCATTGTTCGGTTTTGGTTTTCCCGAATAAAAATTGTAAGAAACGCATGCGTTCAACTGCAAATGTACATTTGTATTTTCTCTTCCAATTGACTTATACAAATAACATTTAATAAATTTTAATTACAGCTTTTAATGATGATTGAAAAAGTAATTTTCGTGTACACTATCTAATAATAGAAATAAATATTACAATTCGTGTATCGAATTGTGAATTGATTTTTGTAATAAATAAACAAATGTTCTTGAATTGCATTCTTCCTAAAAGAATATAAGGTTACATAAGCAAATTATGTAATTGCGTTTTACAAATTGCAAAACAAAAGTTCAACATTTATAATATGTTTGCATACTACAACAGAAGAAGAAAGCCAGTCGTGTCCTTGTTTAGTTTAATTTGCAAAGAGAATACATCCTGTATACATACACACACACAAATTTCCTCCTTTGCGTTACATAAATTCGCAATTACCTTTCGAAATCTATTCCGTTTTGTTCCTTATTTATCGCGTGAAACACTTAATGGCTAATAAATTTAGATCAAATCATCAATAGTGACCTAAAAAACAAAGTATAAATAATTGTAAGGTTAGATGCAATTAAGGGATTAAGGGGGTATTACAAATAAAATATAAGTAAAGTAAATGAATATATAAACAAATTGTAAGTGCGTATAGGATATACACTAAAGGGTTGTTATGTTACGTTACATGTTAATTTTCAGATGTTCCACATTTCTTACACAACTTATGTGGATGTTACCATGGAAACGTGTCGTTACAAACAAGTGTTTTGTGGAATTTCTTCACGTAAAAAAATTGTTCAATGGAAACTTTAGTTTACATTTATTATATTGATTCTAAAATTTTGATTAAAATAATTGTACTTCATATAATAAATAATTTAGTATTTGTAAAAATTAATGTAACTACAATAAAATGACAGCAAATTAATATTGAATATTCTTGAATATTCCTAGTCAGGGTTTCCCAAACTTTCCCTGGAACAGAACACTTTGTAAATTATGTTTTTTTACGGAATACCTTGTTTATTTTGTAAGGTAGTTATTAACACATAATCATTGAGAAAAAGCATTAAATATTATTGAGTAATGATTCCGTTTCAAGTTTTCATGTAACACCTATATTAACATAGCTTGGGAAACACTGATCTAAGTTGTATCTTAATAATTGTTCAGTACTACTGAACATTCTTGATAAAATTTCGTTCATATTTGTACTTTCTATTAGAAGTTAGAAGTAACGATATTCCTGATTTTTCCACTGATAATTATTTTATTATTATTAATTAATTTCAATTATAAATTTAATATTTATCACAACACTTAAAAATATAGTACAATTATTGATAGAACTTTTTTTTATTCTAAGAACAAGATATAATAGTAATTTCAACGCGTGTTTTAATTGAATCATTTATTATTTACTCTACAATCAAGATTATTATTAGTTTTTTTTTTTCATTCATTCTGGAGAGAATAGAAATGAACGCATTAGTCTAGTTATTTTTAAATATATTTTTTTCTCAAATTAGTTTACACATAATTCACAAACTCGATTGGAACGAAGATGACTCGTTTTCTTTTAACACCTAATTACATCGTGCAACTACACAAAAAAAGATGTATATATCTATAAGAGTGTGTATAGATGAAGGCAATAATTGCCGCCAGTCCATTACTTTTTCCACTGTGAATCCATTAGCGCGAAATGGAATAATTTTAATTAGCGGTACTATAAATTATGAAAGCGCATCGCCGTGCAATTTTCCCACAGCCGGAGGTGCTGTTCCATTCATCTCTAAACATTCGAGAGTTTAGCATTTATTGTAATCGTCTGCAGCTGAAGAAGCTCTAATATTGGTTGTGGAATATCTGGAATTTGGATTAGTTTCGTGCAATTGATTATTCGATTTTGAAACTAGGTAAATTGAGAAATTAGTTTAATTATGTGTTGAAATTTGTTCTTAATAATTTTGCGTTTTATATTATCAGTATGTTTTATGTGCTTGACTGTTAACATTTGTTGATTACTCATCATTTAGTGAGTTAGTCATATAAGACTTATTTACGTATATCCTTTGTGAAATTCTTATTTGAAATAATGGATTTACGTATTTGATTATTGATAATTGTGAATAGTGTTTATTAAAGTAGTAAATGTTATTGTGAATGGTGATAAGATAAGTAGTTTTGCTCTTTTTTTGATGATTGATTTTGAAATTCAAATTCAGCTGACTGCTAGAAGTCCATTGCTGCTGCGTTGCGAATGTGAATAGCAAGTGGGCGAATATTGCTGAGCCGAATATTGTCGATTAGATGCTTCAGAGATGGCAATTAATTTAGAGAAATATAGGAGTGAGCTGCAGGAGGCGTACAAGGATGTCCTCAACGAGAAAACCGGCACAGATTGGTGAGTGTACAATTCAAAATAAGCGTTGAGCATGTATAGGTTATGTTGAGGAAACTGGTTGCTATTTTGTGTTAACATTGCAGGGCTCTGTTCGGCTATGACAAGCAATCAAATGATCTGAAGGTGGTGAGCACTGGGGTCGGGGGCTTGGAGGAGCTGGTCGAGGATTTCAACAGTGGCAAAATCATGTATGCCTTTACCAAAGTGTATGACCCTATAACCTCGCTGTCAAAGTGTGTTCTGATTAATTGGCAAGGAGAGGGTGCCAATACAGTCCGCAAGGGCATGTGTGCCAATCACCTGAGAGATGTTGAGAAGTTCTTCTCGGGTGCAAATGTCACAATTAATGCCAGGAATGAAGATGAGGTAGATCCTCAGCTGATTATTGATAAGGTGGCCAAAGCTGGCTCGGTCTACAGCTTCAAGGCGCCCAGAGGTGACAATACTGGCCCGTCGGGACCGATAGGATCAAATTACAAGCGCGTCAACCCTATCCAGGAGATTAATGCAACCGAAAGGGATCAATTTTGGATGAAGGAAGAGATCGAGGAGAAGAAGCGTGTGGAGGATGAGCGCAGCAGACGCGATACCGAGAAGGTGAAGCTGGAGGAGGAGGCCAGAAAGCGTGAAGCTTTGGAAGCGAAAGTGCGCGATGAGAAGACCGAGAGGAGGAACTCGAGTATAGATTTGATCAAGCAGGCGGAGAAGGTGGCTCAGGATAACAAGGCGCAACAGGAGATGGAACAGTACATTATGGATTTGAATGAAACGAAGGTGAATCAAAGCGATGTTTTAAGGCAGCAACGCAACCAGGAAGCTCAGAATCTAATTGCTCAACGCACCATTGATGCCCGGTCGATTTTCGAAAAGAACACGTCGGCCGGACAAATCAAGAAGACTACGCCGGAGAAGCCGGTGCGGGCTTCCATTCTCAAAGCTCAACAACAGAAAATGGAGGAAGAGGCCAAACAAGAAGTGGTTACGTAAGTCGATCACAATATGCATATCCAATAAGTTACTAATCTGTTTCTAATTATTAGAACGCTACCAGAAGTGATTCAGGAACACAAGCAGATCGAGGAGCAAAGCGACGATGACTCTGATCAATTTGCAACAATAAAACGCTCCCCCAAGGATCTAGACAAGAAGAACTCGATCGCAAGCCCAGCGGAGCAGGAGAACGCGAAGAACGTCTTAAACAAGCAACAGGAAACTAAGTTCGAGACCGTGCAACAAATCACTGAACAACAATTCGTCGATGAGGTTTTGTATGGGGATTTGTGTGATTCAAGAATCCATGCGAGGGCATTATACGATTATCAAGCTGGTAATAACAGTTCATCAATTGCGAATTAATTTTCATATAATACAATAATTCCTTTACAGCGGATGACACTGAGATTTCGTTTGATCCCGGTGACTTGATCACGCACATCGAGTTGGTCGACGAGGGATGGTGGCAAGGTATGAGCCCGAATGGGAACTACGGTTTATTCCCAGCAAACTACGTGGAACGCCTTTAAAAAGGCGACTACAACTTTCAAATGCAATTTAAGAACAAAAAGAGTATTATTATTTTTAAAATTTATTCGCTTAGATACAACTATTTTTGACTGCTTGAAGATATTCCTATTTAGCTTTGTTTTTCATCTATTTAATATATTTTTATTACATTTTATTTAATTATTAATACGCGTACTATTGTTGTTTGGGATAACGTGGAGTTTATTACTATTCACTTTTTAATTATGATGCAATATATATATTTACTAATCAAAAGGAGAGAGCATGAGTTGTTGGTTTTTATTCTGATGAGAAATTCTAGAGTTTGTTAGTTAATTATTGATACGATTCGTTTATACTTTTCGTGTGTTCGTTCCGGTTGTTTCCGTGCCAATTCGATCATGTTTGTATTGTTTTTAATTGTTCTTAATCAAACCACATAACATAAACTAAAAAGAGAACATATTAGTATTTATTGTTAGAAATTCATGAGGGATAAATAATCTCGGACAACACTTGGTGTGACTCTTAATACAATATCTAATAAATTATGATTTTTGATAGGATTTCCATATTAAGCACATGTTCACACTTTATCTACTTTGTGATACAGATAATATAAAAATAAATGTGTACGTTACTACATGAACGTTTCGCATCGCTTTTTTTTATTTTTCAATACCCACAATACTAATTACATATTTCATTATTAACCTCTTTTTAAACGAATTTGTTTACAATAAATTAAAACATTTTTATAAATAATAAAATATTAATTACATTATATAATATTTTGTTTATATTATTCCTTTATTACTTGCATTCTTTGGATCCTAATGGCTAATACTTTCTTTCTTCGTTGTGAAAATCCGATAAAGGCCGGAAAATGCCGATCAGGTGACAGCACCTTTCGCATTGAAGGTTTGTATTTAAATTATATCATTATTTCATTATAATCAACAAACCTATGTTCATTCATTATTTGTTTGTTTCCAATCAGTTTTTGACATTTATTATTACAAATAATTAGTTGCAATATTTGTATAATTTAAGTGTTTTAAAGTGCATATGGATGAGACTTATTTACAAACTTTTGCTGCATAAACAGTGCTGAGTATCCAAAAGTCAATGCTGGTTTCCCAATTCAGTTTTCATTTATTTGTAAGGTAAGAGCTAGAAATTATCTATAAGAAGTATACGTTTACTTTAAATTCATATTTAGTACGACTAGATTTATAGACGACATATTTTTTGACACCAAACCCATAATATTCATAGTACTTGCACTTTCTTTAATAAATTACAAGTTTAAGATCAAATATTCCCAAGTAATCATTTTAATTTCATATATTACTGAAAAAAAGGTGGATGCACCGGGTAAAATATAATTGATTGTTATTTTGGTGTCCGGAAAACAGAGAAAATTGAAAAATAGAACACGTGATTTGTTAATTATTTTTATTATGATTATTGATCGCAGTCAATGAGAAAAACAAGTTTTTACAGTCTTCAGTTTGTTCTTATACTGAGTTTTGTACCTGTTCTGTTTTTACGATGTTCTTTTCTAACAGAACTATTACTTGTTCTCGGGATACCAATTTACATAATTCCTTTACTTTAAATTATATAGAATTTACTAATCATTAAAAGGTCAATTATAATATATATTTCAAATAAGAAATAATAGTATAGTTGGTTGCATATAATTCTACATAGGATGGGAATTTTATTTGAAATCAATACCCCGTAAAACACTAATCCAAGTTCAATATCATATCAAATTTATATGCTTCGATATTTAATGAACCCTGAAAGTATGTCAGTTGAAAGCTGCTGAGATGAACTGAAATATGGTATGCATAAACACACGCCTCTTCGTCATGTATTGCACAACATAAAATCTTCAATTGCGTTCGAAATCGGAAATAAAATATCTACGGAGGATATGAAGCATTTCGCAAATCGTTTTGTGCACATTTTAAAACCATACACGGTTTTACTGCGAATGCTAAACATATAAATGTACCCAGCAGAAATCGTCTTTGACGTATGGAAATCTCTCATTCTACTTCCTTCTTCGATGTTATTTGCAGCGATTCTGCATAATCGAATTTCTGCATTCGACGAAAATTGATTTGCTGTCACAGTCCTTAGATCGTATCACTGCATAAATTGGCAGTAATTTGTATTAGTTGAGATCTTGTCAGTTTCTGTAATTAGCTTCGAAATGGAAAACATGTATCAATTAAATATGAATTGGTATTAATCACGTTAATTTTCAATTGTTTCTGATAGTCTGTATCATTTATTTAACTGTTAATTATCGATAGTTCCTTTTATTAACTTTTTTATTTCTATGTCACAGTTTATTTTCAATTTATTCTATTGAAACATTAAGCAAATTTGTTTGCTGAAAACGTTAGGAACTTGGTGCCCAGTGATAGCATACCTTAGTATATAATTCAATCTAAAGATCCAAGAACTAAGGGCTTCTAAGACTTCTTATTGTCAAGAAGCTTGACTGAATGTTGTTATGAAAAGAGGCCCCTCATAATATTTATTGGAGAAGTATTTGGCAACCTCTTCTACTGTTTTCATTTATGGTGGATCCTACTGGTGATGTACCATGCAATTCTTCTCAGTTTTGAATAGGAACACTTGCATTTTTTGATGCATTTCCCACAATTGGATATCATATGACCGGCTTTGGTATTACTTTATATATAATTGTGAATTTTAAACAATGAATATAATTTCCTAAATTGTATTTCTAGTTGTTCGCACATTGCTTGAATATGGACTTTCCTTGTAAATCTTTTATTCAAATGTATCCCCCAATTATCTCAGCCTTGAAGATGATGAAACTACTTTGTTGTTGAGATTGACTGGAGGGCATGAGTCACTTTTAAAGTTGAAAGTAACATGTACTGATTTTGTCAGGATTATCCCAATTCGCTATTTCCTAAAGTATTTCTCAGGTAGGTATAGTAGTTCTTGTAGATGTTGAGATTAAATTATGGGATTTCTGATACCTTGAATGCAATATCATCTGCAAATTGGACATACAGATTGGTCTGTGCTTCATCCAATTTAATAAAAAAAACTTTCTGTCACTTACTTTTCAAGACTTTATAGAAATTATGAGGACAATAATCTGCAACTTGTAAAGTAAACCTGTATGGCTAAACAGTATTTATTTGTTAAAATTTATAATTATCATCTCAGTGATTCCCAAAATGAGAGAGTTCAGACACTCTTGAATCTTGAAAGAATAAACATAAGGAGTATACTTTCACATTATTCAGGTTTCAAATGCAACTTCATATATATGTGAAGTTGTTTTTTAGAATTTGTAGATATTAGTCAAATCTGTCAAATAATAACGCAGGTGTCCTAAGGCCAGATGAGCTAGGACAGAAACCTAACGTAGAGCAAAAGGGAAAATGCTAGCTTGATTTCGATGTTCAGTACGTATAGGGACCACGAAAGCGGGGCCTATCGATCCTTTTGGATTTAATGAGTTCTTAGCAAGAGGTGTCAATTAATCAATTAATTTGATTGTGATTTTGTGTATGTACATCAAAAGGAAAAAAATCAGTTATTAAAGTATATGTTACGAAAATTATAGAAGGGGCACAAATTTGTGTATAGTTATTATAAGATTAAATATTACAATTAGAAAAACAAACAAACTGATTCAATTGAAATACTGACTAATAACATATATCTATTGTTGCTATAGAATGATGTGTCATCATTCAATTGTTGATTCAGATAAATTCTTTTCTCGTTGATTTACGATATGTTAGTTTGTTTAAACTTGACGATTACTACATTGAAATTTATAGTTTGCGAAAATAAATTCCAGTTGCTGTACGTCTCCAGCGATTCGCAGGAGACGAAGCAGTAAAAATAGAACGCAATTTAGCAAAGAAAAAAAAACGCAAAACGCTTCCAACGATGATTGATGACAGCAACTGTATATTTTAAGTGCGGAAATTAAAGTGTTAATTGTCGAAGAGAAGATCGATACGACAGAAGACAGATGAAGTTAAACAACGAATAAATAATGAAAAGAGTAGATAGAGCGAAAACGAGCGAGTGAATGAGTGGGAAACGGAAGCTACCCCCCGGGGCGGTTTTAATATCATCACAACTTGTTTTCTTTCTTTCGCCCTCTCCATTATATATATTTTTTTTATTATCAAGGTCTATTTTAACAGAAGGAATTCCGCGAAATTGCGTTCCACGGGACGCAAGTGTGTTGCTAAGATTAAAGCACTTGTAAATTGTATTGCGAGCTTGTAAACACACCGGAGGTGAATTAAGAGAAGGGCATACCGTAATAACAGAATTTTATTACAGCATTATAATGTATTTTATGCAATTTAGTCGTCTTTGGTATTACTTAAGGCGTGTAAATATGATATAGTTTTTGTTACAACGAACTTTCTAATGAAAATTTTAACAGTTTTGTTTTTAGTGATATTAATAAGACGAGAAATGTGAATGTTAAGTGTATGTGGAAGTGACTCATGTGCACTATATCAATAGTAAATTTAAATATTATATTAATATTATGCTTCTCACGACCGTACAAATAGCATTCATATACTTGTACATTGTGATTTAATATTATTATGTGATTTCTCCGATAAATTTTGTGTAAATATTAAAACTTTGTTAATATTGCTCTTCGACCTCACTGTTAAGACACAATATTGTTATAGTATTATTATCAATGTTTTTATTTTAATTATGTGTCAATTAATTTATGTATAAATATATGATTTTTAGCTCTAAACAACTTTTCAAATTTAAATTTGAACAGTTTTGTTTTACAGTAAACAATGAAATCAATGAGACATATGTACGGTTGTTAGAAAGGAAGAGTCATATGTGCACCATAACAATAGTAAATGCGAAGAGTCATATGTGCACCATAACAATAGTAAATGCGAACTTTACATGAAAATTGCGAGTAACATAAATTCGTTTAGGGTACGTTAATTTGTGTGTAACACGTTTCACAAATGTGTTCGTTCATAAAATCGTACACTTTGCATTCTTGTATTTTCATATTCTAATTTAACTTTACTATAAAACTATAATGTAATAGCGTTTCACGTGAATTGTGCAAATTTATTTTTAACATTAAAACATAACATTTGTAGACGAGATTTAAAATAATTTAAAAAATAACAGAACTTTAACAGAATACTCATATAGAGTCTATATTATATATAATCAACTTATTATTGCTAGAAATTTTATGATCATGTTCTGATTGTGTCGATCTCGTTTTCATTGTATATACATTTTAGAGTACATGTTTTTGTTTCTGTTATTTAATTTAGTTTCAGGTTTGGTTACTCCTATAGGTTTATGGGATCGAATTATTGCATTTGTTTAAATTTTGTATGGAATACAAATACAATATTGTATTAAAGCTCCCATTAAAATTTCACTAGAAGAATTTACATTTTGTATCATCAAAAACATACTAGTTCACCAAATATATAGAGATTAAGGTATATTTATTATTTATTGTAAATTATAAATAATTGATTATTTTTATAATTCTCTTTGTTAATTATCCTTTCATAATAATCCCAGGATTAAAAATATGAATCTTTGCAGATGATAGAAATTGGCTAATTTTCCAGGATTTCGCTTCCTTGAAAACGCGAAATCATTATTGAGCACTTATAGTACACCCATACCTCGCTTTACGGCCTAGATATGTTCTACGAAACTTATTATTGTCTTTGCGCAAGATTAGCAACATGTAGATATATCGACATCGATTTTTTTTGCCGTTATAGCGAAATATTTTAGGCCGTAAAACGAAAACATACCTTAATTGAAGAGGGCCGATATAGCGAAATTCCGTATAAAGAGCGGCCGTATAGCGAGGTATGGGTGTAAGACCTGGTTCCCAAATTTTCTTCTACTTCGACTCAATCCAATTTTTCCTTCAATTGTCACCTTTTGTAATAAATTATTACTGTGATTAGATTTTGCCTCAATCAAGTAAGAAATAGGAAATATGATGTTCGGTAATCTGGGGTATTTTTTCATCATTTGTCAATTAAAAAATTTGACAAATTCAGGAGTTTATTATTTAATTTTAGATTCTAAATTTTAGTTTGATTCAACCTGAATGACATTTAAATTTCCCTTGTAATTTAGTCGTCATATGTTTATTGATTTCTAAAAAGAACTCATCCTTTACAAAATAAAATATATCAAGATATTCTGTAAACATTTCCTTTTAACAACCAACTTTTTATGGAAAAGCAAATTAATTTGGATTTCATTCTTATTTTTGCATAATTGAGTAAAAATACTTATCAAAATTATTATAAAAACTTAAGAATTGCAATTATTTCATCGATTCCCAATAAATTCCTTAAATTCTATGGATCCTTTCAAAATTTCAACTATCCTTAGCACAAATATTTGTTTTTCAACATATCTAGTCCAAAAATCATGTTAGGTGTAATATCCAGTTTGAAAGTTTTAAGAACAACTTAGTTTTCTCACTTTATTCATTACAGTATAAAAAAAAACATAATATTCATAGCAGAGTTTCAAGGCTGAATGTTTGTTGTGTAACATAGAGAGAGGATAGTTATGGTGGCTTCATATTTTCGTGGCGCAAAGTTAATTCAGGGATGTAGCTGAATTGCTAGTTGGTTGTTCGTCGTCTTGTCTTGCGAGGCAATTGCGAAAATTACACCCGCCAGCACAATAATCGTAAACGTATTAGGAAAACATAGCTTATGTAATTCTAGCGTGCCAATAAATGCCACGTGCCCACACAACTAACGTTGAAAAGTTTGTAGGGATAAACCAAGCGCACACGACAAGATAATTAAGAGCATTTCAATAATACCGTATATTATTGATATTATTATTATTATATTAAAGTTCTGTATTTACAAATACGAAATATTAGTTGAAACATATAATTTAGTTTATTCTCTTCTTGGTGTTTTAAATTAAGTGTGCAAATTCATAGATCATTTTGCATTATAATTACGAAAATGCTCGACATTTACAGTTTTGGTATTTACGAATGTGAAATATTAGTTGGGGGAAACTCTTGGAAAAGAAAAAAAAAGGGCGAACTGCGAGCACGGTAGCGTGTCTGAACACGATTACTGTAGAAAGATGAAGCTAATTTGAAGTCAAAAGGTAAGTTGGATGGGGCTTTCAAGTAAATAATGAAAGAGTTTAAAGTGGGCACTAATCCATTTATTTCACTTTGTTAACATTACGTTTTATTACAAGAGCACTAATCGATCTCAATCAATTTTATATGATTGTTGCATTTGTTTCAATTATAAATTTATACTTTTAATTATATAAGTAGAAACATATAATTTGGTTATTGTCTAATTATATAATTTGTGTAGCGCTATTGTCCGCTGTTTTCATTCCACACATAGTTATTATTACATAATTGACAAACATATTATTTTTGTATTAATTGTATTTGTTAGGAAAATTTAATATTGGAAACAGCTTTGTTCAATAGTGTAGGTATAAATATGTTTAATATTTGATTCGTTTTTAAATAATATTTCAATAACTTCAATAAGAATATTAAATGTACTCTCCAATCCAAATATACGCTTTGTAATATATTATATTGATATTAATTAATTTATGAAAGGAAAAAGGGGATTCAATAGTCCATTGTAAGTAGGTATACAATACATTTTTTTCAATTATTCAATAATTTTAATATAGGTGACTCGTAGCCGTATGATTAGAGTCGTCGTTCAACACTCTGGGGTCCTCGGTTCGAGTTTCAGATACAATATAGTATTTTGTGGTTTCTTTCAGGGCACTTTTCAGAGCCTCTGGACTGAGGCCATTGATCTTAGTTCTCAATGGGAAACGGTTACAAAGAAGTGTCTTCAACGACGTGGTGATTTACTGAATATCTGAATAATGAAAGTTGAAAACAATTTATTTTAATTATTCAATTACTTTAAAACAATGCGTAAGTCTACATACATATTTAGTGAATTACTTTTGAAATGTAAGAGAAAAAATCTCTGGGTATGCTTTAAAGATTCATCGACGTCAACCGAACAGTTTATAAGTTCTTGTCTAAGTTATTTCCGAGTTTCTGTGCATAAATTCCGAGTTTCGGAATTCTATTCCAGTTTTCGGGTCTGCTAAACTCGATCTATCCTGGGACTCGTGTATTAAAAAAGTGTTTGTTTAGCGAAGTGTTCATTAATTTATCATTTTACAAAATTAGATCAATTTTGATATATATTTTTTTATTATTTGATTATATATGATTATAGTAGTTACTTTTTTCAAATGAAGGTAACTAAAGGATACGTGTTTTTCCATTTCTTGATTCAAAGTTCTACATAATACTTTTCATTAAACTTTATGTACAATACTGGAAGAAATACAGCTACAATTCAATATAATTAGATTGAACTTTGTTTATACTTTGTTCTGTATTTTACAATTGAATTGCTTCTAATATGGTAGTTATTTGGTAATGAAATTGCAATTAGGATACGTATTTTTGTTTTCATTTCCTGATTCAAAGTTCTACATCATTGTAGTCTGCAGATTTAGTGATATTATCACTAGATTATTATGAGATTTGTATCAACAGAATAGATGCAGCAACTATTGTCTTATGTGATATATGTAGATTTGATGCACAGATGAGATAAAAGATAGATCCAAACTCCCCTAAAATAGCCTCTTCCTTGGGGTACACCGGACATAATTGGAAAGAGGGAAGATCTTTCATTCTATCTATCCTATCTTTTGTAACTCGATAATCTTGAGAGATCTATATAAATGCAACGAAGCAGTATAGTTCTAATACGTTTACCAAGAAACTTTGATCTTATGTTTTTGGATTGAGTTAATTTTTGTATGCAAATTAAATAAAAAAAATAATAAAATATGAAACGTTGGGGCTATTGGCTGCATAGTTTCCAACGTGAATTTAATTATTTTAATAATCATATTTATTGATCAAATGGCTATTGACCGAGGGTTTTTCTGTTTCTGTTTCAAATTACCTAACCTACAAAAAGAAATCAAAATTATTAACCTAACCATAGAAAAAATCGAAATTTTCGGTAAAAATTATTAACCTAACCATACTAAAAAAATCAAAATGTGAAAAATAGAAATTTTCGGTAAAAATTATTAACCTAACCATACAAAAAAATC